>CAAKHD010011853.1:37470-84400 GCA_901007705.1 Fistularia tabacaria
CACACGCTGGGGGGTGAGACTATAGCGGTTGATAAGGTGTGTGTTTCTGTTCCAGAGCGCAGAAGTGTGTGTGTGTGTGTGTGTGTGTGTGTGTGTGTGTGTGTGTGTGTGTGTGTGTGTGTGTGTGTGTGTGTGTGTCTGTGTGTCTGAGAGTTTGTTTGTTTGTGTGTTCTTGTGTCTGCGAATTTATGTCTGCCTGGGTTTGGATTCTATGCACATATGATGCCTTATACAGAATTTCAAATGTTACAAAGTGATCCTTGACACATGAGAAGAAATATCCAATATGTGT
The DNA here is from genome assembly GCA_901007705.1 of Fistularia tabacaria. Lineage (NCBI taxonomy): Eukaryota > Metazoa > Chordata > Actinopteri > Syngnathiformes > Fistulariidae > Fistularia > Fistularia tabacaria. The sequence goes on from CAAKHD010011853.1 coordinate 37,763, forward strand.
AAATAAGAGGGTCAATTAGAGGTCAGGATTCAGGCAGGGTTGTATGTTTGGGGTTGCTAATAAGGAATGTTACAACGTAGACAAGGCTATGATCAGGCAGCCAGAGGATAAATCATCAACACACACCTGCAACTAACCAGCCCGAAGATGCTTTAATTCATCTGAGGGCTGGTTAGTAACCTTTGTGTTGCCGTAACCTTAATTAAAGGTTACGGCCACAGGTTATTGGCACAGTCAAATCCAGCCAATCTAGAAACTTACGTCTCTGACTCCAAGTATCCACTTAAAGTGGGTACCACTTGAGGGGAACCAATGTCATTTCAGTCACTAAATGTGTTATGGAATGGTTACGAGTCAAAGCTGACAACACCGGTTTGTAAAAAAAAAAGAAAAAAAACATATCCAGGAGAAGTCTGTTGAAATCAGCAGTTCCAAGAGTTCCACTCAAAACAACACCTGATGATTCTGCTTGTTTTACTCTTTTGGGGGTCAGCCTCTTGCTGAATGTGTACACATCCATATCCTTTCATGGTGAGATGATGTGAAGCTCCCATGAATATATACATAAAGAAATAAATTAAAATATCAACATGCCTATTTATGCTTTGCTTAGCAGATGCGGCTCTGACTAATTAATATACACTCTGATGCGGTTGATCATTGATAATATTTCACAAAATGGTCATTCGCGAACAATAGTTTTCTGTCAATCTTCCTTTTAAAATTGGACATTGAGCACATATACACACACTCAAAATCAAATGACTGAAATGATCGGATGAACAAAATCATTACTTTTGATGCATTTATATGTGATTAAATGGGGTCATGTTTTAAATTAATTACTACAAATGAGATATTTAGCTAGCGTTGACATAATGTAAAATGTAATCTTCCTGCTCTGCTATAGAGGTGAAGTTTTTATACATTGTATATTTTAGCAGCAGATATGCCATGAATTGATGACATACCTTTTTTGGCTGGTAGGAGCTTAAATTGTATAAAGGGATACAAGACTGTGCTGTTTACTCCTACAAAACCTACAATCTTCACAAAAATAATGACTGGTTCAAAGTTCACACACTCAATAATGAAAAAAAGGTCATATCAAACATTAATTCCATTATTATTAACTAAAATAATATTAATTCGGCAAATATGGATGAACTTGTGAAGGTCAGATATGGTCAGTATTTTCTACACACCACAAAGATGGTTGTAACAGCATTTCCACTTTTTGTTTTTTTTAATATGATCAAAACATGTATTACTATTTAAAATAAAGATACAAAACAATAAATAAATAGAAATTATATTATTTCCAGGGTTTTTCTTCTCCAAATATCATACGCTGTGTTCTTTACAAATTCTTTAATTCCAGAAGAACTTTGTTGTCCAAATTCATTGAACTATCACAACTCTTGTTTTCTTTCCGCCCAAGAGTAATTAATGAAAGGTCCTGAATTCTTACTAAGTTTAGATGAGGAGTAGTAAAGAGAGAGGAGAGACACTCTCACTTGCTCATTTACATTAAACCAAAACCTATCATGCTGCTCACCCTGCATTAACATTTTGGTCGAATAACCTTTGTGTCTTAAGACAACACACACACACTCACACACACACACACACACACACTCTCACACTGTCACGCACACACAAACACAAACATGCATATGCACAAACACACACAGTTTAAGACATCGCCTGAAGTTGATAAATATGTAAAGGAGTTTCAAATGGTTCCTTTTATTGAATGACTTACCAGGTTGGTAATTTGCTGTGACATAATTAATTACAGCCAATTAGATAAACAGATGGGACAGAGACGACAGGAAATGAGAGAGAGGATCATTAACTTGTGTAGGGGGTGGGGATCACAATTCACTACAGGGCCACCACGTAGCTCTGAAGAGGAGAAAGGAAATAGAAACTTAAATGGATGGAGACAGAGACTGATATTAGGTTAAAGTGATGCTCAACAGATCATATTGCCTTTAAAGTAATAGCATCTGTTGCATCTCATACATCTTTAGCGATATAATTTCATAATTAATTCTGGTTTTGACAATGTTCGCATTTAAGTTGAGGTTTAACAATATACATATATGTCATAATAGATTTACATAAGACATTTTGAATTGTGAATGTTGTCAACAACTACACGTAAAAATATAATATGAATACTATCTTTGATTCTTACATATGGGCAGAAAAAAATACAGTCACTATAACCCAAACACCATTGCAATCTACCGCATGTTTTACAGTTGAAATCCATTTCCATGAAGCTGAACATGGTCGAAGTAACACAAATGAATGAATACATATCATAACAGCTGTGCTTGAAAATATCATTTAATGCCACCTTTCTGTGTTTTAAAGACAATGAAAGTCTTCGGGTCTTTCATATTTTGTACAAAACAGTAAAAATTATCCTTCATATTTCATCTTTTTCTTCTCATTTTCATTATAGTATTTACTATGATGTCTCTCAGCAGTGTCTAGTTTCATCTCTGTGGCCCAGCTTTCATCACCCGTGTTCCTTGTCTTCTTCCTCTGTTGTTCATTTATTCTGTTTGTTATTGTGGTTCATAGTTGAGGTCATTACAACAAGGCCCCTGTTCTGCAAACACAAGAAAAACAAAACAAAACAAACAACCCCCCCCCCAAAAAAAGACATGCCTTTCCTTCATTAATCATGCAATGATAACCCAGTTATGAGCTTATCCATCTACCAATGTCCAAAACTGGAGCAGAAATAGTGTAGGAGCTTGGAAGATCCCCTCATTTCTATCTAGTGTCACATATCCGACAATAAACAATGTGAGGACTAATTGGGACATTCTGGGCATGGTGTTTATTTGCATATATGGCACATGCAACTTTCTGTCACGCAGAATAAGTCTTTTATAAGCTGAATCTCTTGCTATTGTCATTGATGTCTATAATATGCCCCAATTTATATCGCTGGAGACTTGACTTTTATATCAATTTCTATTCCATGGTCAAACTCTTTTTTTCTGATTAAAACTGTAAGTGTCTTCCTTCTTCCGGATGGAAAAGGCAAAATTCAAATTTATTTTAACCAAAGGCATACGTTCCGCGAGACGGGGGGGGTTCCGACACGATTGTCCGCGTGCTGAAACCAAGCGGCCGGGTTGCTCTGCTAGAACTCCGGCAGCCGGACGGCAATGATGGGCGGGGCTGGCTGTGCGAGATGGGGCGACGTGGCCGAGGTGGAATTGCATATGTCCTCGCTATCAGACGTGATCACGTCGGGGTCACCAATGTGGTGTGTTGACGAGGAAATATGACGGCGGAGTTGTGGAGGAGTTATAACTTAATGCGTTAACACACCAACTTAATAATTCATCTCTCTAGAACTTTCGGGAACACCTGTATATACACTCCGTAACCACCGCCCCCAAGCCCTCAGTCCTTGTGTGAGAGGCCACACCTTTTAGTGTCCGCCACGAGATAATTATAAGAAACTCCAGTGTGACAATTATATCTGGATCAATTCCATTGTCCACATTTTATGTCTATGTTACAAAGGATCTATGCAGAGGCCAATGTTCCTTACAAAACATCTATTATATGCAGTTATTGTTTCATAAAGTAGTTAGAATTTCTGATGCCCTTCCATTTTTTGGACTGTATCTGAAAATGTTTATCCATGTGACTACATGACAAACTATCCCTAATTCTAAAGCCCCCCCCCCGCCCCCCCCCACAAAAAAAGCAAACCAAAAAAACAGAAGCCTCAACAAGAATCAAGAATCTGCAAAACATACGGGTAGGGCCAAAAGCCTTGATGTTGCAATGTGTTTCGACTTTCTGGGCATCATCCAAGAGCTGGACACAGCTCACTTCACCTCCTGAAGTGTTTTGAAGTTCAGCCACATAGTGACACAACCTGACACCCAATGGCCTTGCAATCAAGACAATCCTTCGTCCTTCTGTACACTAACTAACAAGGAAATGTAAGCCAAGGCACAAACACCTGGTTTATGTCCTCTGAGTAATTTGTTCCGCGTTCTTATTCTAAAAATCTCTGCCGTTGTTCTCACTGGTGATATGCAGACTTCTGTGATATTCTTACGACAATTCACAATTTACATGTAGATGGATTACAACAGAAATGTCCCTTTTATTTTTTAGGACGCAGTTGAGCGACTCTCCAAATACCTTAAATTGAAATCAAACATGCAGTTTGATGTTGATGGATTTCAATCATAAATAAACTGACTTAACTGATGATACAGGGATCAAGTTTTATGAGTTGGGGTGATCTGTTGTGGTCATTTGCTACAAACACTGTTGATTAAGATAACACAAATATCTTCATTAAACATTTGTAATCCACTGAACATATCTTTTTCTAGCACTGTTTAATAGAAGTCACAGTTGTAATAGTCTTGTTGTTATAATTTATTTTATTCAACTGTATTACCTTCTATACTACTACGGATGTGTGTGTGTGTGTGTGTGTGTTCGTGTATGTGTATGTGTGTGTATGCGTGTGTGTGTGTGTGTGTATGAGTGTTTGTGTGTATGTGTAAAAACTTAATAAAGGTTTGACAAGAAGCCAATTTATACTTCTTGGCCCAATTCTTTTAGTCCTTGTGCTAAGCCAGCTATGGGTTATATATATATATATATGTGTATGTCCTGCTATGAAAAAACCCTCTACAAAAAAGATAAAATATTTCTAAAAAGAGAAAACTCTATTACACTTGTCAAAATGGGTCAGTGAGAGAATAATCTGATTAAAGTATGATTTATGAAATGAGACAATGAGACAAACCTATGACTAAAACATCAAAGTGTATCTGTTTTTTTCCAAAATATGGTCCCTCTTATCCTCTCTGCTCCACATGCTGACTGAAGCCTTGCATGATTCTAATGCAGCAGAGACTCCATGTTAGCAGGCTGATGCATAATCAATAGGACAAGCACTCTCCAAATAAGGTTTTAAGTTTTATTGAGCTTACTGAAGAACGAAGGCCCCATTCTGTATATATGGACTTGATAGACCATCAGCTTTTTATCTGAAAATCGTGAACTTGAGCTTCTCGCTTACTTACTGGGAGAGGCACAAAGTTGAGAATGTACAAGACTTGCATCAGAATGTAACTTTGTAAAATTGTCTGAAGAGCCACAACATTATTTTTCTATATATAAAGATAGATAAATAACCATAGAATGAAAATTCAATATCCCCTGTGCTGTAACTTGGAATCCTCCTGGATTTAAAATGAATCTTGTCTTCATGGAATTTTTGATTGTCACATTGAAAAACCAATCAATGAAATACAGTGAAAATGCTAAGAAACCCGTCCGAAAGACCAAAAATTAAGAAAGTGAGCTGTTAAAAATACAAGATCAAGCATCTTTGAGAGACTTCTATTTGTACTTTCCAGAGAAAGCATATGATGTGACTGGAAGACCTTAAATATCTATATATTTTCAATACAAAAGCAATCCTTGATAGGTACAGGTCCACACACTAGATGTGAATCTATTATAAAGATTTATATGGAAGATTTTATATAGATAGAGTTAAGAAACTGAAATGAGTAACATTTAATAAAGGAGGTAAAAGTGCACAGGAATAATTACAAAATAATTTGGAAGCTTCTGACAACAAGCATTTTTTATTAATTTATTCATTCATTCATTACTTACCACTTATCCTGCACCCAGGGTGGTGGTGATGCTGGAGCCTGTGCCAGTTCACTGGACAAGAGTTGGGGTACACCCTAGACTGGTCAGCAGTCGATCGCATGGTCACACATATAGACAAACAACCATTCATTCTCTCATTCACACATCTGAGCTATTATCATTTTTTCTAATTAACCTTCAACATGTTATGGAAAATGGGATGAAACCAGTGAATCCAGAACCAAGGTCCATCTTACTGTGAAACGGGAGCGCTAACCACTGGGTCACAGTGCCGCCTTGCAATGATAACAATTAAAATGAAAAAAACCAATACAAAACAGAGCTACATTAATTTGTTAACCTACAAAACAAATTGCCTAAAAAATTGTGACTTATAAGAAAATTAGAAATATTGAAAAATAGAAAATAAATAAACTGATCAAAAAGACACTCGTTTAACCAGGACCTTCATGTGCTTGTTGCTTTCCATTTTATCAAACAGGGGTTTACGGTTGGCATGTTACAGCAGAAATAAATCAATCAAATCAAATTATGCACAGAGAGAAATGTTTCGTTTTATATGAATATGTATGTTTAAATATATAATTTTGGTGTGCTGAAATGTCTCACCTCTCTGTACAGTGCAGTTTCAAGACCAAGGAATAAGCTTATTAGCCAGAGTGGCATAATTTGCTCTCTAATTTGCTTCCCCAGCTCGAGGGCAGATAAGGAAAAGGTCATTCAGTTTCAAAATATAGAATTAAATCTCTTTGTGTACTCATATCTCCAAGGCTACCTCCATAAAACTATACATAGATTCACAGGAAGAATATTCTATATTTGTGTCGGAAATCACATATGCCAATATGAAGAGAAAGAGACAGAGACAGAGAGAGAGAGAGAGAGAGATCACATATAGAGCACAGAGGAGATTAATTATAACACTACATCTGAAATAAAATGTCTAAAATAGTGAGTGTTGGATTGGTTTGCTTTTACACAACTGAATTATCTTTGTTCTCATGTCCAGATCATCTCTCTGCAATACACTGCATCGTTTACCATCTGTCAGCCATGTATATACATGCTGCTTGTGTATTTCTGTCATCATTTTATTTGGAAGCTGCTTTCTTCCTAGAGCGGAGCAGATTACAGAGGCATGATTGTTATTTTCTGAAGCCACCCTGCTTCTGATTTTCTTGAAACCCTCTTGGACTTGCAAGAATTTTGACATGGACTCCTTTTCTTTAGCAGGGCAATATCCCGTATCACCTCCCTGAATATCAGTGATGCATCTCGAGCCAAACAGCTGCTCTCATGCATTGAAAGTTGGCACCGCAGATTACGTAAAAACTGCACAAACCAAAATAGGGTAATTTACGCTGGAAGGATAATACAAAACCAGCAATGTGTGTTTGTGTGTGCGGGAGAGAGAGAGAGAGTGCACAGATGTGTGTTTCTGCATGTTCATGTGTGTGCCTGTTAAAACGATAGGTGGTGGTAAACAGACAAGGGGACTCCAGAGAAGACGTTCATATGAAATAAGCTCATTGTATCTCAAAATGGTTTTGACACAATACTAGCAAGGCTTGTATTTTTTACGAATAGGGGACAATCTCCAATAGTTCTAGGACTTTCATGATAGTAGGAGAAAATTAGACCCGATGGGCTTCTTAACAGCTCTTACAGGGATATGACTGCATATCCTGATGGGAGGATTAGTTTACTGTAAAATCCATACAGCCAGATCCTTGGATAAGACCACATTTAACAGTCATAAAGTGACTTGGAGAATTCTAAGAACAGATTAATCAGGAATGAACAAATAGCGATAAAAATTGCGCTGTAAATTAAAACAAAATAAAATAAATTTATAAATAAAAACCTGAGAAAAAATCACCTGATATTTATTAGTGAGATGTCAGTGTATTTTCATTTACCATTTTAGATATCAAAACTAAATTGTCAGTTTCTCAGCTTCTTGTCTGATGGTTATGGTGAGCTGAGGTGTCCAATGTGAAGCACAATTCCTAACAATCCACTCCATTAAAAGATCAAGAAGGACAGAAACCCTGCCTTATGGGCTTTTTAATAATAGAAGTTGCAGCACCAGTGGAACCATAGATGTCCTATTCTGATTATATATACATTTTAAGGAAAAAAGCTACGTCAGTCAAAAATAGCGATATTGCATTTTTGTACCGCACACAAACTTTTATCAACAGGTGGAAACCCTACTTGAATTTTTTTCTTGAGTTTTTAGGACTGGCATGGCACTGGCAAAGGATTCCTTGAGATTATCTAATACATATCATGATGTCGACCAAAGTAGTGGTTGGTATCATCAAAATAACAAAATTTTAGGACTCACTTACTAACTCAATCACTCATTTGCCTACTCACAAAATTAATTCATGATTTCATTGATCAAACCCTATGGCCCAATGTTAATTTACATGTCAGAAATTAAGCTGCACTTATTTTTTTAAACATTAGTACGAAACAAATCACTGCCATTCTGTCAGTGAGTCTTAGTAAATGAAGATGAATATAAAAACCTATATGTGTATATTCATTCATACATACACACATACATACATACATAAAAACTTCACTTTCTCTGTATCACCGTATGTATACCTGATGTATAATTTGTTTATTCATAAATAATCTTCCAGATTCTTTCTGCATCATTGATTTGAAAATCTGACTGCTGATCAGGTTTTATAGTATTTACACTTTTAGATAAGGACTTGAAGAAAAAAAGATGACTTATACCTGATTGTTACCATCTCATTGGTTTGAATAAAGCTCAATACTGTGATTGTGACAGTAAGTGCTGTATGTTTTGAGAGGCTGACAAGAAATGGGACAAAGATATAAGAGAATAATAGATGTGGGAAAGAAAAAGACAGACAGCTGGAAGTGGGTCACAAAGGGCTGGAGGTTAAAACTGAGACAACAGTTCTTTCCCCCTTCTATAATACCTACTTTTTGTCTCTTTTTTCAGAACTCTATTTTTTAAGTTATTGTTTTTAACTGATAAACAGCAGGATTATAAAGAGGGAGAGAATACAGGAACTAAGCATATCAGTGTCAGCCATAATGCCAAAAACGAGGTACTACTTTTTGTCAAATTAAATGAGTTATTTGATTCCTAGCCCCAACAAGCATTTGGTACATCCCCACTTCTTGCTCTAAAATTATTTAATGTGTTTTTGGTATGTTTGTGCAGGTGTGAGGGAAAATTAAACAATTTGCTGAAGCAGCTTTTCAAACACCTGCAAATAGAGCATACTTTCTATTATTTGGAAAGTAATGGGGTGCTCTAAAGAAAGTAGCCCTTGAGGAAGTGCACTTAAAATAAAAGTGCTGTTTTTTACATAAAGCATATAAGCTTTGAAAAAATGGAAGAACACAGTAGGTGGGATGGGCATAATGAAGCAATAAGACCGGCGTCTGCTCAAGATACAGCTGCTGACAATAATTATGTTTCGCATACAATATGTAAGCAAACCATTCCAGAATATTAGTTTCTGTTTGGATTCTAGGATGTATATATTTAGAAAATGTCCTTTTCTGCTAAGATATTTCATAATATTCACAATCCTTACAATTTTCTCCAAACCAACTATGAGATGATTGTTGTAGATTATACAACCTGTAAGGCAAATTATCTCAAAACTTTAAAGGTGTAGACTGTAAAACTTATTCTTAGGCAATTTTATGATCTGCTCAAAAGCCCTTTTTTTTCTTTTTTTTACATTTCCTAATACATAAATAAGAGTAATGTATTTCCGAGGGACATATTTCTTAGGAACTTATTTTAATATAAAAAAAATTATCCACAACCACAAAATAATGAGGATGAGAACTTAAAGAGAAACTCATCGATATAGTTTTCAATGAATTTTTTTTTGTTTGTTGTTCTTTTCATATTGGCATAATGGACTTTTCTTCTCAAGGGTATATATATTTTTTGAAAAAAAAAATGTTTAAAAAATAAAAAAAAATCACATTATTTGGTGTCATAATGGAGGGATGAGTCACCACTTTTAAGAGCGTTAGGTCCCAGCCATCTCTCAGGCTGGAGACAGGCCTACTGTTTTGTATGCAAATAAACAGGAAAGGCCATCATTTTAATGAAGATACTGATATTCATAAACATGGAAGATGTGTTGACATTGTGTGCCTCTCCCCTATACTCTCAATAAAACTGACAGTTTTAACTTCAAATTAAATGAGAAGAGACACAAAACAATGAAGTGGAGGATCACGCAACATTTCCGGTTTTAATTTCCATTAACTGTGCTCTTGATATCTAAATACCAGATGAGTACATTATGCCGCTCAATTTATTTCTATTATATTGCAGTCATGTTTTTTATTCACAATATAAAATAGGTAGATGCCACTGCTGTACTCTGTCACAACATCCCAAAGTAATAGATTGATATTTGCTAAGTTAAAACCCACTGGGAATTTTAAACACCCACATCCCACTGTTGCATTTTAATATCAGTAAAGCCGGCTTAGCCACCACTGGAAGTTAATATAAGTGTAAGCCCTTATTTTGAAGTGTGATCATATTTCATACAGCCACATGTACTGCAACCTTATATGTATTATCTATCATTTATCTGATTTCATTTGATATTTGGGATTAATATCGCTGTTACATGTTGCAGCGCATTGTGTTGCTCTCAATGTCTCCGTGATTTTTACAATGCTTTTTTTCTGTTTTCTGTTTTCTATTTCCTTTCACTTCTGTATTTGACTGCATGAACCGCAAACAAAGCTCATTAAAGACTTGTCAACATCCACTGATGGCTGTTTGTGGGAGTGGGTGTGGGAACATGAGGACAAGGACAGAGGTTTATATCATGAGACATTACATCCACACATGTCACACGAGACAAACATGCATTCAGATTGTACATACGGATACATTCATACATGCATACATGTATTGAGTGTTTTGCAGTTTGTTTGTTTTTTCTTTCACGATGTAAGTAAATAGGCAATATGTTCCTTTTTTGTCAGAAAAATAGATGTCCATTGATCCACAGTAAAGAGGATGAGGAAGCTTTATTTACCATTTTCTAAATACATTTATGAAAATGGATTTGAAATAGATTTGGCCAACACTTTTTAAAAAAAAAAGAAAAACATGAATTAAACTCACCTTGCCTGTTCTATTGCTTTTTTTTGCTTAATAAAAAAATAGGATTTATCCTCTTTTTATGAGCCTGTATTTTACCATGAGCAAATATACTCCTGCTTTATAGTCAGCAAGGATACATTATTATCATTATCATTTTAATTATTGATGTTGTTGTTGCCCAGTTTAACAGGTTGCTCTATTTTTTTTTCTATATTATTTTCTTCCTCTCCTATTCTCATAAAGTGATTTCTTTTCCTTCAGATCTTAATCCCACACCTTCCCATTGCCTCTGTAATAATCTTGGGGAGCAGAGGCGTCCCCTCCATACACCTCTTCATATGTGGCATGATAAGGTGCTTGATGAATGGCCACCATGCTTCAGTCACACTATCACATTTTTCACCTTTTCTCCTCTTTTTCAGCATGTTGCTCACAGTGTGGATGCTAGGTGGGCATGTTCTATACCAAAAAACACAACTGGGCCAACTTGGTTATTTTGGCTCCTTTTTGTTAAATGTATGAAAATGAAAGAAAAAAAGCAACAACAAAACAACTAACATTAATACACTTAAATAATGTAATGGGACGATAGAGAACATGCAATGACACTTTTCATATTTTGCTGCAAACAAAGTAACTGATTCAATATTATTCAGACAAGCTGACTGACCAAAAGAGAGCAGAAGATATGGTAATCTATTATATTTTCACATGAGGTGAAAGTGCCTGTACTCTCAAGGATGTAAAGATCTAAAGATAGGTAAATGAATAAATAAACAAATAAATTAAAATAAATCAATAAAAAAGTAACATAAAAACTGAAAGGAGATTAAACTGCAATCATCTTAAATGTCGATGGATGTGTCTTTCTGGGATATCTAATGTTTATAAAGCGTCTTTTGATTAAAAATCACTTCATTTGATTCAGCAAAACAACAACAGCAGCAACAACAGCAACAATAATGATGAGGATGAATGAGCTGCATTACATCTCAACAATCAATGACAACCAAAAATACACCTGTAAGATGTACAGATGTACACCTGTACAACTCGAACTCAATCAAGTAGAATCTTCAATCAAATAGAATTCTTAAATGGACTTTGAGTGAAAATAGACTTCCATAAGGTATTGGAAATACTTGAAAAGAATATCTGCCTCGATGCCTTCAAGGCAAGTGTCTCCGAATGCACAATTCAAAATCCCAAGTTTTCATTGCTGAGAGACCTTCTGGGCATCCCGAGCCAGAAGCATGAGGGCTTCTTTCGCTGCCACTTTGGAAAAGACATTGATGCATATGAGTCTCAGCATCGGAAAAATTGGTTGGTAAGCTAAGGTTGGAGATTTTTACAATATGAATTTGTTGTGGAAAGGAGCCTGGATGAATGTAGAAGATCTGCATCTAGACTGTAAATGATTTTGTTTTCCAAGCACAAGTGTTTATCCTGCTTGTTAGCCTATGACAAACATCTGAAGAGGATGACATTTGCAGATTCAGGTGATCAATGGCTGGGTCCCTCATTTCCATCGTTAAACACAATTAGACAAATATAAGCTTCGTGATATTGGCAACGTGTGTGAGAGTGTGTTTGTGCTTGCACACTGAAGAGATGTAACTGAAGTGTAATCATTCAAGGTGGCCCTGCCAATGATAAATTAGACACTAATTAAACCAAAACCAAGTCTAATTAAGGAGAAAAACATTTAAATTGCCTGTGGGAGATTTGCATTGTGTTTGACTCCACTTTCTGCTCTTTTCCTCCTCAAGTCATGTGGATCTGTCTTTCTTCTCCTAACTCTTTCAAGTCTTTCATGGCTCATCTTCTGAGAACATGGATTACCTCTGGGCCAGGATCTCCTTTGGTGGAAAGTGACTAATTCAATGCCTCACTTGGCAAAATCCTGTCTATTCACATTTCAGTTCGTCTTCCCGGGCATACGCCCAAACCTTCACAGTAAGTGAGCAGACTTGCACATGTCCCTTGGTGCGACACTCTCCATTCATGAAATACATCTCCGTTGATTGCCACAAATCCAATTGTGCTTACACTCAAGAGCTTCCAGTAAATAGCCAAGAATTGTCCCATTATGTGGCCATTCCAACTGTAGATTCTGGGCTTCAATTTGAAAATCAGAATGACACATGAGAGGGTGTTCTGAGACCAAGGCTAACAATATTAGAGCTGTACCAATCCACATCATGCTGTAGGTCCTTGACTTCAGTAAAAGCAAAAATATCACATCTTGGTCAGAAAGAAAATTTAGTATACATACATATACAGTATATTTACTATTATTCAAAGCATATTTTCAAAAGTATAAAAAAATATGTAATATGTATAGACAATTGCACTGAACTGAAAAAGTAAAAAATAAAAGATATAAAAAAACTTTAATATATTCAAATAATATAATTCTTTCTTTACAATATTTTTTCCATATATGATACAAACATATGATATCATGATATCTTCTTGTTTTCCAAAATCACTCCTCCACAAATCTTCTCTTCGGTCTTCCAGACCTCCTGCCTGGCAGCTCCAACTCGAGCATCCGTCTACCAATATATTCACGATCCCTCCTCTGTACATGAGCGAACCATCTCAGTCTGGCTTCTCTGACCTTCTCTCCAAACCATCTATGTGCTCTGCCTCTGATGGACTCATTCCTGATCCTACCCGCCGTCGTCACTCCCAAAGAGAACCTCAACATCTTGATCTCTGCTACCTTCAACTCTGTCTCCAGTCTTTTTATCATTGTCACTGTCACTGTCTCCCAACCATACAGCATCGCTGGTCAACACTGTCTTGTACACCTTTGGCTTTTCTTTCATTCTGGCATCCCTTTCATTCTGGCTGATATTCCCCTATCGTATAGTACCCCTCAAACTTTTCTCCACCCATTCCAACCTGCTTGAGCCCGTTTCTTAACCAATTTTCCACACTCTCTGGAGTGCTCTGGACTGTTGACCGTAAGTACTTGAAATCCTCCAACTTCTTGATCTCCACTCCCTGTAGCCTCACCGTTCCACCTGGCTTCCCGTCATTCACACATATATTCTGTCTTGCTACGACAAACCTTCATTCCTCTCCTTTCCAGAGCATACCTCGACCTGTCGAGATTTTCCTCAACCTGTTCCCTGCTCTCACTACAGATCACAATGTCATCTGCAAACATCATGTTCCATGGAGATTTCTGTCTAACCTCATCTGTCAGCCTGTCCATCACCACTGCAAACAAGAAGGGTCTCAGAGCTGATCCCTGAGGAAGTCCCACCTCTACCTTGAAATTTTCTGTTACACCCACAGCACAACTCATGACTGTGACAGAGCCAGCATACATGTCCTGCACCACTCTAACATACTTCTCTGCCACTCCAGTCTTCCTCATATATAGTACTCTTTCAAGGCATGAAGCCATACTGTTGCTCACAAATGCTGACTTCTGCTCTCAGTCTAGTTTCCACAACTCCCATAACTTCATTGTATGGCTCATCAAATGTATCCTTCTAGAGTTACCACAACTCTGCATATCCCCCTTATTCTAGAAAATGGGCACCATCACACTTCTTCTCCATTCCTCTGGCATCTTCTCACTCTCTAAGATCCTGTTGAATAATTTAGCCAGAAAAACTACCGCTGCCTCGCCTAGACACCGCCATATCTCTACAGGTATATCATCGGGACCAACTGCCTTTCCATTCTACATCCTCTTCAATGCCCTCCTCACTCCATTATTAAGAATCTCTGCTACTTTGTGGTCTACAATAGTCACCTCTTCTACCTTTCCCCCTCTTTCATTTTCCTCATTTATCAGCTCCTCAAAGTACTCTCTCCATTTTCCCATCACTCTTCTAGCATCTGTCAATACATTTCCCTCTCTAATCACCCGGACCTGCTGTACATCATTGTCTCTCTGTTTTGCTAACCTGTATAAATCATTCTCTCCCTCCTTACTGTCCAACCGAGCATACAAGTCATCGTATGCTCTTTGTTTTGTCTTTGCTACCTCTATCTTTACCTTATGCTGCATCTCCCTGTACTCTTGTCTTTCTCTTTAGCTCCCTAAGTGTCCCACTTCTTCTCTGCTAACCACTTTCTCTGGATATACCCCTGTCCTTCCTCATCCCACCACCAAGTCTCCAAATTTACTTTGCTTCCAGACAACACACCAGGGACTCTCCGACCTGTCTCCCTGATCACATTAGCTGCAGTTGTCCAGTCATCTGGAAGCTCTCCCTGACCGCCAAGAGCCTTTCTCATCTCCTCCCTGAAAACCATACAGCACTCCTCCCCTTTCAGCTTCCACCATTTTGTTCTCTGCTCTACCTCTGTCCTCTTCATCTTCCTTGTCACCAGTCATCCTACAGACCACAATCCTATGCTGCCTGGCTACACTCTCACCTACGACTACTTTGCAGTCACTGATCTCTTTCAGATTCTTCATCACCTCTATTGCCTGCACCAACATGTCCATTGATATCATATCATGATATAAGCACCATTAAAGCGTAAAAGCTGTGTTAGAAAAAAAAAGAAGAAAAAAAAACATAAAAACAACAACAAAAACAACTTTTTAACAAGATTTCGGTTTGCTGTTTTGATAGTGTGAATTTATATTGGTTCATTTTGTATTGCTAAGTCCAATGAATCCCACAAACTGAGAAACTGATGTGTAAAAACATTTTCTCCCCAATGTTTAGTCATATCACATCATGTTCACTGTCAAAAATGGAGCAACACAACTCCCAGTCCCCGCAAAGGCGAGTGTTTAAGCGTGCCTGCTTCCGAGGTGGCCTGGTGAGACACTCACTGAGATTTCTGGGGTTTAGTATATTTGAATCCCTGAAGCACTAAATAAGACATCAAGCTTTCCCAGTTCCCCCTGGAGTTGGGTGTCCAATCTGTATGCAGGCATGTGATTGTGTGTCTGGTGTGATGTAAGACCCTTCCGTTAAAGGGCCCCTCTACCATCCACGCCTCCTAGAAGTGTCCTGGTTGCTGCAAACAATAGAGCTCTGCACTGATGTGATCAAACTTTAATAGTTTATTGCCAGGGGAACCTTCTTGAGAGAGAAGCAGGGATTTGGAGAACAAAGAAGAGAAGGCTGTTTTTTTTTCTTTTTTTCTTTTCATGAAATATTAGAGTTGTAGCAGCTGTATCCTTAATGTGACGGAATAGTGATGCAGCAAGAGGACATTCACATATATCCTCTTATCAATTGTGCACTCCCTGTGTCTGAATGGATATAGTCCGACTTCTCCAGGTTCCTCCCACAGACCAAATACCTAACAATAATAATAATACATATTATTTATAGTGCACCTTACGTTTCAGAGAAACCTCAAAGTGCTACAGAATTAAAATCAATACATCAAAACAGAAAAGGAAAACATAAAATACAGTGCATAGAATAATACAAGGCAGGTTAAAAGTGCTAATAAAAGTCCTAATAACTTGTTTTAAACAAGTGGATTTTTATTCCTTTTTTTTTATACATGCATTAGGTGTAGCGAAGACTCTAAATTTGCCCAGGCATCTGAGTGAGGGAGTGAATGGCTGTATGTGTATATATGAGGCCCTGTCTTCTACTGGCAACCTGCCGAGGGTGAACCCCACCCCTCGCTCAATGCTTGCTGGGAAGCTGGGATAGAGCCCAGAGCCATTGCAACCATGTTTGCAGGATAAATGGTACAGACAATGGAGACTGCATGATCCCCTGGTTTCCTCCTCCAGTCCAAAAGCATGCAGTAGATTAATTGGAAAAAAAATTAAATTGCAGATGTGCAAATGAGAGAGGGACTGGTTGTGTGTTCCTTTATGTGGCCTTGTGTTCAATTGGTGACTGGTTGAGGGTGTATCCTGCCTGCTTCCCAATGACAGCTGGGACAGGCTCCAGCAATCCCTAAGCGCAGGACAGGTAGTTGATAATGAATGTATTAATGTACAGTATTATAGTCATGATGTGGCACAAATGAAAAACTATCAATCAAAGGAGACTTATTCAGAGGAATAAAGAAATAAGAACTTTATCTAACTGTATCTAACCAATCATGAATGAATCATGAACAGCAGGCAGCCATTTAGTGGCACCTAGGTAGCATTTAGGGGTTCAGTGGTTTGCTCCACAGCACTTCGAAAGGCTAGGAGGAGCTTGAGAGTTGAACCAGAGACATTCAGATCCAATATGACCGCTCTTAACACTTGTGCCCAGCCCCTGATTTAGATTTTCAGTTGAAGGATGGAATAAGATACTACTTTATTGATCCCCATGGGGGAAATTCGTGAACCCTGGAACTGCTAGAATTCATTCCAATATACACCTTATGAACAACTTTTAAGTTTTCATTTTTATAATGATGATTCATAACTGCTCCCAAGCCTTTAGCCTTTATACCAGACCAAGTAGGTCAGTTTGAGCTTGCAAATGTTCCAACACACTTAAATAACCAATCTACTCGGTCCTTGTCTAGCACTTGACTAACCAAGGCAATGCATTGTGGGATGGTATTGAATACTCTGACATTAAATGTTTTGCGACGATCATGAATTTGGTTTGATGAGACATGGCAGGTTGACCCGCATGTATAATGGTGGTATGCATTGGTTTTACATTCTGCTTCTCAAGAAGGAGAAAATCAGATTCATATTTTATTTTCAATGTGTTCACAATCTGCATTAACAACATTAAAAAAATACATGTTATTAGATATTATAGTTATTGATTTACTTTTGTATTTATTGTGCTTAGAATTCTTTCACAGTCGTTAAGAGGTTGGAAATCTCACAGCAGTGTAGGTTTCTTGCTTCTGGCAGCAAACAGGGTGTTTTTAAAACAGACAGAAAAAAAACAACCAAAAAAACGTACAATTTGTTGATGTGACGATTCAGATGCCTGAAATCTCTTATTTCATGGTCATCCTTATGGCAAATCAACTTAAATGGCCTTAGATTTCACGGAACATAAACATTTTCAGTAAGCTCAATGACAGGAAGTTCATCAGGTTCCCTTGATTGGTTTTTTTTTTTTTTGCTGTTATTTCTTTTCCCCCCTCCTTGAGCTGCCACCTTATCATGGTGCAGGGGTTTGCGTGTCCTGATGATCCTTGGAGCTATGTTGTCGAGGGCTCCATGCCCCCAGAAGGGTGACCCAAGGCAAACAGGTCCCAGGTGAGGGGACAGACAAAGCTGGCTCGGATGACCCCCGCGATGAAGAACAACTTAGAACCTGGTTTTCCCCAGCCCGGACGTGGGTCACCTGGGTCCCCCCTTGGAGCCAGGAGCACCTGGTGGTCGGGCCTGCACCCATGGGGCTCGGCCGGGCACAGCCCGAGGGGCGATATAGGACTGCCTTTCACTGGGCTCACCAGCCACAGGAAGGGCCAAGGGAGTCGGGTGCAGTGTGAGTTGGGCGGTGGCCGGAGTGGGGTACCTTGTTGGTCCAACCCTTGGCTGCAGAAGCTGGCTCTAGGAACATGGAATGTCACCTCTCTGGCGGGGGAAGAGCCCGAGCTGGTGCGCGAAGCTGAGAGATTCCGACTAGATATAGTTGGACTCACCTCAACGCACAGCGCGGGGTCTGGAACCAGGCCTCTCGAGAGGGGCTGGACTCTTTGCTACTCGGGAGTGGCCCCTGGTGAGAGACGCTGAGCAGGAGTGGGCATATTGATTGCCACCCGACTCGGCGCCTGCATGTTGGGGTTCAACCTGGTGGATGAGAGGGTAGCCTCTCTCTGCCTTCGGTTACGGGGATGGGTTCTGACTGTTGTTTGTGGCTATGCACCCAACAGCAGCTCAGCCCACCCTTCTTGGGGTCCTTAGAGGGGCTGCTAGAGAGGGGTCCTTCTGGGGACTCCCTCGTTCTACTGGAAGATTTCAACGCTCACATGTGCAAAGACAGTGCGACTTGGAAGGGCGCGATTGGGAGGAAAGGCCCCCCTGATCTGAACCCAAGTGGTGTTTTGTTATTGGACTTCTGTGCTTGTCACGGATTGTCCATAACAAACACCATGTTCAGGCATAAAGGTGTCCATATGTGAACTTGGCACCAATGTACCTTAGGCTACAGTTTTTTGATCGACCTTGTGGTCGTATCGTCAGACTTACGGCCGCATGTCCTTGACACTCAGGTGAAGAGAGGGCGGGAGCTGTCAACTGATCACCACCGAGTAGGGAGTTGGCTCTGATGGTGGGGGAGGATGCCGGTCAAACCTGGTAGACCCAAGCGTAATGTAAGGGTCTGCTGGGAACGTGTGGCAGAGTCCCCTGTCAGAAGGAGCTTCAACACCCACTTCCGGCAGAGCTACACCACGTCCTGACACCATGTACCTGAATGGGGCATGTTCCGCACTTCCATTGTTATGGTCGTAAGGCGCAGCAACCCTAGAACCCGCTGGTGGACCCCAGCGGTGAGGGATGCTGTCAAGCTGAAGGAGTCCTATCGGGCCTTTTTGGCCTGGGAGACTACGGAGGCAGCTGACAGGTACCTGTAGGCCAAGCAGCATGCGGCTACAGCGGGCGCCGAAGCAAAAACTCGGGCGTGGAAGGAGTTCGGAGAGGCCATGGAAAATGACTTCCGGTGGGCTTCGAGGAGATTGTGGTCCACCATCCAGTGGCTCGGGCAGTGCTCCGTCAACACTGTGTACAATGGGAGCGGGCCACTGCTGACCTCAACACGGGACGTCGTAGATCGGTGGCAGGAATACTTCTCAGGCCTCCTCAATCCAGTCAAAATGCCTTCCAATGAAGAAGCAGAGCTGGGAGGCTCTGGGTGGGGTCTGCCTATCTCCGGGGCTGGAGTTGCTGAAGTAGTCAAAAAGCTCTTCAGAAGCGTGGCCCCGGGGGTGGATGAGGTCCGCCCTGAGTTCCTCAAGGCTCTGGATGCTGTAGGGCTGTCCTGGCTGACACACCTCTGCAGCATTGCGTGGTCGTCAGGGACAGTGCCACTGGACTGGCAGACCAGGGTGGTGATTCCCCTTTTTAAAAAGGGAGATCGGAGGATGTGCTCCAACTATAGGGGGATCACACTCCTCAGCCTCCCTGGCAAAGTCTATTCAGCGGTGCTGGAGCGGAGGGTCCGCCGGGTTGTTGAATTTCGGATTCAGGAGGAACAGTGTGGTTTTCGTCCTGGTCGTGGAACAGTGGACCAGCTCAATACCCTCAGCAGGGTTCTCGAGGGGGCATGGGAGTTTGCCCAACCAGTCTACCTGTGTTTTGTGGACTTGGAGAAGGCATTCGACCGTGTCCCGTGGGCAATCCTGTGGGGGGTGCTCCGGGAGTATGGGGTACTGACCCCCCGTTAAACGGGCCATTCGGTCCCTGTATGCCCGAAGTCAGAGCTTGATCTGCATTGGTGGTTGTAAGTCGGACTTGTTTCCGGTAAGAGTTGGATTCTGCCAGGGCTGCCCTTTGTCACCAATTCTGTTCATCATTTTTATGGACAGAATTTCTAGGCGCAGCCAGGGCGTTGAGGGGATCTGTTTTGGTGGCCACTGGATCAGGTCTCTGGCTTTTAAAGATGATGTGATCCTGTTGGCTCCATCATGATGAGCGCCATGATATCCAGCTCTCACTGGTGCGGTTCGCAGCTGAATGTGCGGCTATGAATGTGAGACGTAAGCCGAAGCTCTCTATTTACCAGTCGATCTACGTTCCTACTCTCACCAATGGTCACGAGCTGTGGGTAGTGACGGAAAGAATGAGATCGTGAATCCAAGCGGCCGAAATTAGTTTTCTCCGCAGGGTGGCCAGACTTTCCCTTAGAGATAGGGTGAGAAGTTCGGCTATCCCGGAGGAACTCGGAGTAGAGCCGATGCTCCTCTGCATAGAGAGGAGTCAGATGAGTTGGCTCGGACATCTGGTCAGGATGTCTCCCGGGGGAGGTATTCCGGGCATGTCCATCTGAGAGGAGACCACGGGGAAGACCCAGGACACACTGGAGAGAATATGTCTCTAGGCTTGCCTGGGAACGCCTTGGGGTCCCCCAAGAAGAGCTGGACCATGTGTCTGGGGAGAGGGAAGTCTGGGCCTCCCTGCTCCTGCTGCTGCCCCCGCGACCCGCCCAGGGATGAGCGGTTGAAGATGGATGGATTTTTTTTTTTACTGGTACCTTGATGATCAACCCTTCACCTTTGTGTCATGTGCTTCAGCCCTCTGTCCTGAAATTTTTTGTTTTTTTGGTATCTTTTTCTTTCTCCCCCTCCCTCTGCCTCACGGTCAGATAAGTTGCTTCAAGGAATTTAAACCTTTCTCTGCTCTGCCTTTTCTCTTTGATCTTTCTCCTTTCTTCAACTTATTGGTTGCTAGCTGGTCAGAGCAGAAATTGAAAGGCTACCAAGAGAAACAACCTGGAGCACCTGATAAAGATGGATGTAAATGTTGGGTTAGCCTTACAGGGACATAACAATGAGAAACTACTAGTCCTATGGGACAAATAAAGTTACTCTAGGCCTATGTTTTTTTTGTCAGATTATAACACATCGCTTATATTTTGTAGATCTCAGTCACTGCCTATGCGATCTTTTCACAACCCTGACAAAGTTGATATATGCCAGTCTGTATGTTCAAAGATTCTGTCAACACATAGAATGAAAGAGGCAAAGGAAAACTGCAATAAAAGAAATTGTAACGGAGACCTAGGGATGATATGTGTCTCAGCATCATTACAACTGAGAAAGAGAACCACAATCAATTTGAATCTTACAGACACAGGTGAGGGGAGAGGATCTCACCTTTCTTTAAAAAAAATAAAAATAAATAAATATATATATATTGCAGTCCGAGATCTAAGTGATTTTTCCACTACTCTTGCTGTCAAAATAGACAGGTTGAGGCATCAAATGTAGCCCAAGTTCGATGCGGTTGATAATACAACAATAATAAAGACAGAGTGAATAGAAATACCGTAAAACCATTGATGTTGCTAAACATCACTCCTTCATTTGCATTCCACTTCTTTCTCAGCTTGTGGACAAAACTGTGAGTAATAGCCACTGAATTGTGGCATTCATCCATTCATGTTGATGTAAAGCATATGAAGTGTAAGTTTTATCCTCCGGTTTATTAGTTCTGTGGTGCTGGGTGGCTGTTAAGATTGTGACTTGTCTAGCAGCCCTGCCTTGGTGCTGCTGGAGTAAGACTTGTACTGCTGTGGTATTTTTGGCAACAGCAGCACCATTGTCTTTGTCGTCCATGGCTGCCTGAAAAAGAGATAGATGCCAGTTGTCCAGGTGAGAGCTCAGATAAAGAGCTCAGCCAGGCGTGAACCTCCTTCGCTCTCCTTGAGATTATTTCCATCTATCTCATGGTCTCCTCCTTTCTCGCTCCACCTGTCATCCAGCTTTTGTTTGTCATTTTGTTGGAGCCATCCTCCTGTTGAGTGCCGCTGCGATTTCACAATGACAATATTGTTAAATTCACTCATATGCTTGCAGCTGGCTTTCCTACTCTACTTCATCAAAAATGCTAAATATTAATGAGACCCCTTCTGGTGAGAGACAACTAATACAGATTACAGGAATATGTTATTTACATCTTAAAGTACACCTAGCCAGTATTTGTAACCACCCTCAAGTCATGTTTACACACTAATTAGATGTGTTCTAAATAAGCTAATAAACTGGCACAATGTCACTATCTCATAAAGGCGGAAATCCAGTTTGCCATAGGAGAAGGCTCATGTTATTTTGTTGAGGTTTTGTGGCTGCCACATTGCAATATACATCAGAATGTGAATAAAAGTATCAAAAAATACCCACTTTGGTCCCTTACATATGAAAACCTGTGAGGGAGAGACAAGTATTACTAATTGAACCCCTGCTATTCTTTCTTAATACGGTAGTTAACCAGGTGGCAAATGTTTTGAGTTGAAGCAAACCAGGATTAGAGTGACCTAAAGGGGAAAATATGTGAACGTGGGACACTTTTCTGATGAGCAGCAGTTCTGTTTAGACATGCGTGCAGCTACACATCACTTTATATTTAGTGTACAACATTAATCTAATTCATGCCATTTCCATTTTTTCCCTCTATTCTTTAGCAAATGTTGATGTTCAACTGATAATTCACTATCATACAACTATAAATCCACAGAATTTCACATTTCAGTCTTGAGTTTTGTTATGACTTGGGTGATGCAATATTATTTAGACAGACAAATATGCACAGGGCAAATTACATTTAGGGTTTTAGTTAACAAGTGGGGTGGGTTCAGTGCGAGGATTGGCCATTAGCAATAGAGAAATAGCAGTCTGAGGCTGCCAAAGGCACTTTCCTTAATGCAAGGTGGCTTCTAATTCCACAGCTAACAAAATGATCTTGAATTTTCAGTTATCTGAGGAAAAAAAAAAAAGGGAGAACAGTGGAGCCTTTTCCTGTTTTTACTGTTTCACTTGGGAACAAAGACTCATTTAAAATGCACAGTGACCTATCTGAAATTGTCTCCGGTGTCTATGGGGAATTTATATTTCAAAGAAAACACTAAACATGTAAGATCATTAGAAGCATTTACATTTGTACTTGTTCCTTCACTCATGTTGATAAAAAGCAATAACTATTCATTTTATAATTGAGAAAATCAAATAGCTACAATCCGTCCCTCTTAAATTTAACAGGATAACCATGACAATATGCCAAAAAAAGGAAGGACATCATGATCATCCAGTCACTGAAGGCTCTGCAAATATCATTCTGCATTTCAATTCTGCTTAAAACACACTGTCGACTCAATTCCGTTTAATGTACTCTAGAACCAGAGGCAGCAGACAGACATGACCTCCATTTACTTCTTAATATAATCATATGAATAAAAGCAGCTTGGAGGAGTTTTTTGTAACCAGTGACATGCTCATAATTCCACCACAAAATGAAGAAAAATACATGTCTCATACTGTGTTTCATACCCTTTTACCCTGTACAAATCTCCCACTTTTATCAACCCCAGACCATCGCATTACCTCCACCATGCTTGATGGATGGCATCAGGCACTCCTCCAGCATCTTTTCAGTTGTTCTTCATCTCACAACTGTTCTTCTGTGTCATCAAAACACCTCAAGCTTTGATTCGTCTGTCCATAACACTTGTTTCTAATCTTCCTCTGTTCGTTGTCTGTGGGCTTTTGTCTATATTAATCTTTTCCTTTTATTGGCCACTCAGATTCAGCTTTTTCTTTGCCACTCTGCCCTGAAGGCCAGCATCCTGGAGTCCCCTCTTCACCGCAGCCGTTGACACTGGCATTTCGCACGTACTATTTAATGAAGCTGCCAGTTGAGGACCTGTGAGGTGTCTATTTCTCAAATTAGAGACTCTAATGTACTTGTCTTCTTGCTCAATTGTGCAGCGGCGCCTCCCACTTCTCTTTCTACTCTGGTCTGGGGCCTGTTTGTGCTGTTCTCTGAAGGGAGTAGTAAACACTGTTGCAGGAAATCTTAAGTTTCTTGGTAATTTCTTGCGTGGAATAGCCTTCATTTCTAAGCACAAGAATAGACTGTCAAGTTTCACATGAAAGTTCTCTTTTCTGGCCATTTTGAGAGTTTAATCGAACCCACAAATGTGATGCTCCTGATACTCAAGCGGCTCACAGGTAGGTCAGTTTTACAGCTTATCTAACCAGCTAAACTGTTTTCAGCTGTGTTAACATAATTGCACAGGGGTTTTCTAATAATCCATTAGCCTTCTAACATAATTAGCAGACACAATGTACCAGTAGAACACTGGAGTGATGGTTGCTGGAAATGGGGCTTGATACACCTATGTAAATATCACATTTGAAACCTGACATTTGCTGCTAGAATGGTCATTTATCATATGAACAATGTATAGAGTGTATTTCTGATTAGTTTAATGTTATCTTCATTGAAAAAAACAGTGCTTTTCTTTCAAAAATAAGGATTTATAAGTGACACCCAACTTTTGACCGATAGTGTATATGGGTGTATATGGTAATAATAATAATTGTAAAGAGGCATTTTCTATTTTCCTCATTGTGTATGGATACCTTCTTATCGCAGACACTCTCTCTTCTATCATACACCCTGTCTTCTTCTGTCTGCAAAAGCCTACATTTAGAGCCAGCATACCTAATGAGCGGTTGGTTGGGGTGATTGAGTGTGATTATATTAGCCACCTCCTTTCACACATGTCTGTGCTCCAACAGGCAATTACTCAAGGAAAGGACAATGTAAGGGCCACCAATACTTTGCCCTTCCTCAGTGTAATTAATTCCAAGAGTCAACACTGCAAATGATATTCAACTTTCCCGTGCACAAGCATGCACACTCTGACAGAGCCATATGGGTAGGGATCAATTCTTCCATTTAAGAGATTACTTCCATATGTCATGTGTCGCAAAACAGATGGATAAGTGTGAGTCTGTGCTGTATTGAAGGGACATTCAATGAGAAATATTAACCACCAGCTACGTTGCCACTGGCATCTCATTAATATTCACAAATACAAGCTCTGTTAATCATATCCAAAATAGATTTACTACAAGAACTTGGCAGGAAATGACACATTAGTGTTCATGCATCCCAGTGATACTAAATGCAAACCATATTACTTCTAAAATACTTTCTCACCAAGATAGTTAGAAGGAGCAGTTTTACATTTTATTGCGTAAAAAAAAGAAGGAAAAACAAGAGTCGTCGTTCAGTTAAACGGTCAAAGAGGAAAGAGCACAGGATTGGATGATGAAGCTCATGACATACACATCCAATATCTACCGCCTATCCTGCAGTCATGGTTACGGGGATACTGGAGCCTATCCTAGCTGTCACTAAGCGAGAAGCAGGTTATACCAGTCAATCACATGACAAACATATAGACAAACGATCATTCAGTCTCTCATTTTCCCATTCTCTCTCTCCATTTATCCATTGTCTGTGGCATGCTGGAGCCTATCCCAGCTGCCATTGAGTTTAAGGCGGGGTACACCCTGGACTGGTTCCCAGTCAGTCACAGGCCCACATATAGAGACAGACAACCATTCGTTCTCTCATTCACACATCTGGGCAATTTTCACAATTTTTCCAATTCCCTGCTGTTGATTATTATTTATCAGTTTTTGGACTGTGGGAGGAAACCAGAGAACCAAGAGGAAACATGCAGATATGCAAACATCATACAGAAAGGCCCCTGTGTGAATGGAACTAGGGTCCTTCATGTTTTGAGGTTGAGGCATGAACCAGCGCACCACATACATACACATAATAAAATAATTTAATCATCAAAAGAAATTAGATCAAGAAGAGGAAATAATGAATTGAACCAATGTGGTATTGAACTTAAGTGACACTAATAAACAGAGACAAAAATAAAAATAAAAAAAGAAAGAACGGTCACACAAAAAACAGGTGGGTCTCTCCAGTCATATATAGCCAGTCTGTGAGGTTGGTCATCCTGTACCATCCCGTAATTCTGAGATGTTGGTTTTATATTTGCTGTAATTTAATTTAATAATAATAGTAATAATGTATGACAGAAAGAAAAAACACAAATTTAGAAAAGTGATTTAAAAAGTTACTATAACATAAAATGCTGCGCTATCCCACTGGGAGCACAGTTCGTTCGAGTCAGCAGTAAAAACAAAAAATTCTGAAGCAACCAAGGGACTAGAGACAGTTGGATGCGATCGGAGCAGATGAAGGATTTAATTAACTCAGAATTCAGGTGTTCAGTGCAGATCAATGTAAAGTGGAATATAGCAGCAGCAGATCACCGTGAATCCAACCTCCTGTCACCAGCCTCTGATAAATAGTTTGGATATTAGATTTGGATACCATCGGACGTAAGTGTTTAACATATTGCTTATGTAAGCTATATTTCAAATTGTGGCCACACTTTATCTATGTAGCCAAACCTTGGGAATACTGCTGTATTTAAAATGATTCTTCATTCCAAAGTACCAAGAAATACTCACAAAAAGAAGTAAGGTTGAACTTGTAGTTCAGAAAACTGTTCTACCCTGAATTAAAAGTCCCTTATTTTAACTATCCGTTCATATTATTAACATCCAAAATAATACTGCATATACACTGGAATGCACTGTGAATTCAAGAAGTATTCACAGGTCTTTCCCATAAATTAGAATAATATATATATATATATATATATACACACACATATATATATATATATAAATTTGTGTGTGTGTGTGTGTGTGTGTGTGTGTGTGTGTGTGTGTGTGTGTATATATATGACAATATAGACATTTTATGTATTATTCTTATTTCATTTGAAAACTTTAAACAGTCGGGATAAAGCCTCAATGTTGTTTTTCTGGGAAGCCTCATGCATTTTGTGAAGAGAAATGACAGCTATTTCTTCATAAAACTGGGGTCAGAATATATGAACCAAATTTACATTTTTTTGTGAATGTTCCTGTTTGTATCTAGCTGTGAGAGAGTGGTGAGGTGTGCTGAAGGTGAAACAGAGAAGTCCAAGGTGGAGGTGGGACTTCATCAGGTTTCAGCTCTGAACCTCTCCCTGTTTGCAGTGGTGATGGACAGGCTGACAGATGAGGTTAGACAGGAATCTCCACAGACAATGATGTTTGCAGATGACATTGTGATCTGTAGTGACAGCAGGGAACAGGTTGAGAAAAATCTTGACAAGATGGAACAGTGAGGCTACAGGGAGTGGAGATTAAGAAGTTGGAGGATTTCAAGTACTTATGGTCAACAGTCCAGAGCAATGGAAAGTGTGGAAAAGAGGTTAAGAAACGGGTTCAAGCAGGTTGGAATGGGTGGAGAAAAGTTTCAGGGGTTCTATGTGATACAAGAATTTCATCTAGAATGAAAGGAAAGGTGTACAAAACAGTGGTGAGACTAGCGATGCTGTATGGTTTGGAGACAGTAGCACTGAACAAAAGACAGGGGACAGAGCTGGAGGTAGCAGAGATCAAGATGTTGAGGTTCTCTTTTGGAGTGACGGGGGTGGATAGGATCAAGAATGAGTCCATCAGAGGGACAGCACATGTTAGATGTTTTGGAGAGAAGGTCAGAGAAGCCAGACTGAGATGGTTGGGTCATGTACAGAGGAGGGATAGTGAATATATTGGTCGACGGATGCTCGAGTCGGAGCTGCCAGGCAGGAGGTCCAGAGGGAGAATGAAGATAAGATTTATGGACGTAGTGAGAGAGGATATGAAGTTAGTTGGTGTTAGAGGAGGATACAGAGAATAGGGTTAGATGGAGAAGGTTGATTTGCTCTGGTGACCCCTGAAGGGAAAAGCTGAAAGGAAAAGAAGGAGGTGACAGTTCTTGCAAACTAATATGCAGCAAAACATCACAGCCTGGTAAAGTGGCAGGTACTCAGTATAAGACGCATTGGGGTGCAGTGTTGCGCCACCTGCTGGCTTGCTCTCAGGTGTCTTGCCAAAGGGTGATAACTTCTAACTTTTCTTGTTAATGACCAGCAGTTATTTCTCCATATTCCAATTTGAAGTAAAATTGTTTTCAAAAGCTAAACAGAGACAGGACAAACAGTAGGGTTTAAGTGCAAGATTAAATACAAAGCAATGGATTCTACAGAGCAACATACGTCAATGTTCTCCTTCAAGCTTGGTTCCCTTGTGTCTCAATATAGTTCCCTGGGACTTCGTCTCAACTACCCCGATATCAACCACAGAACCTATTTTCCATCTTGTCTTCCATCTTAACCTCTCTCTTCCTAAATCCTGATCTTCTCTTGTTTTACTCTTACTCATTTATGACATTGGTGCAGAGAAATGGGAATGAAGAGACCATATTTATCAGACTCAACCACAGATTTGTTCACTTGCAAGTAACATCCCTTGCTCAAAAAAAATGTCCCTGAAAAATTTATCTGACATAGAAGTTTAATGATGGGGAGGGTGTGGCTACACAGAGGGACTGTATGCTCATTGAAGTGAGAGTCATCTTGCTGCATAGATGAGCAACAATGCAAAATTCATAGCCTGGGGAAAATCATACACTGCTGTCGAGGGACTGGGCACGAGGGGATTGAGAAAGCAACAGATATTGTTGGGAAGGAGATGAAGAGCAATACATGGAAATATACTACAAGTGGGACAAAGGGGAAGAGCAAGGAAGAAGAAAAAAAATGCTCAAAATATGTTAGGAGGTCGGTTGGTGGAGGAACGGGTGATAGGGGAGAAACTGAACATAAAAAATGAAGAAAAATCTTTATTTCTTCGCCAACTGAACTTATTAAAAAAAAACTAAAGAAACACAACTGTGTCGAACTGTACAGAATATGTTATCTCCCATCAATACTCCATAATGTGTCAGACATTCACTTCGGGAATAAAAAAGAAAAAAATTGAATAAAAGCAGCGAATGGAAAAAGTAACAAAGGCAATTCAACCATTCGCTTCAGTCATAATAGCATGAGAGAAAAATTGAGGGTCTTCCCTTCTCTCTCCTTCAGTACATATATATAATATAAATTTGCTGGGCTACCAAAAAAGTGTGCTTTTAATCATTGTTTAGGTGGACTTGATCACCTGTAAATGCCATCCAAAAAAATTACATTAAGTGTTGTGATGCTTTCATTTCCTCCAGCTCTCCAAGATCCATCCTAAGATGTATTTGCTTTTATTTCAACCCTAACATTCGGGTTACATTGCAACGGTTTCTCAACACCCAAATAATTCTCACACAAAGTAGATTTAAAGGCTTTGTTGAAAACCACAGGTGATGAGGAATATTAGGTACCTTGACAAATATGTCAATGACAGCAGGCAATAATTTGAAATTGATTCACTTTCATACCCCCATGACAGCAGGGCTGGTAGTGGGAGCTAATGCGTTCGGCAGGGAGCAAGACTGATGCATGTTCAAACTTTTAACTGCATTTTTCCAAGAGAAAGTGATGAGTGACTTTGTAAGCAGGTTTGAATGTGAAAAAAGGATCAAAAAATTAGAAAAGAACAAAATGCAAAGTGCACTGTCATTTTCTTTAAAAGACAGCAAAACTGTGTTTTACTTTTAGGTTGCAAAAACATCAAATTTTAGGGTAAATTCCACAGAGCTAGTAGTAAAAAATATCAGGGGTATTAGATAATATCTTAAAAAAATACAAAATAAAAAAGTAAACGCGCTCACTATTTCACATATGGTTTAAGAATAGAAAAAAATGAGTGTAAATATCATATAAAATACAAATATGACTGTTTAGATTTTCTGTTTGGCACAATTTAGATCTCACTGGTATGCTGAGGTAGTAATTCCTAATTTTTAGAGTTAGCTAACATTGCATTTATGTGTAAAAGACACCCGGGGAAACTTTAGGAAATCTCATTAAGGCTGAATTTGTGTTCGTAACACTTTTCTGGTGCAAAACAAACTCAACAATTTCTAGGAAATAGCTAGTTATTAATAATGTATTTGTTTGTTTATTTATTAACCTATTTATTAATATCTTCATGAAAAAAGGATTCTACTGAATTGAGTCATTCAATTTTTTCTTAAACTGTCGCAAAGACTGCTGCGCTACAAATATAAGAAACAATATAATGGCTTTTCCAAGTAAAAGTTACCATTTGCACGGCCTTTATTGAGTCACTCAATTACCTAAAACCCATTTCAAACACATCCCATTGCATTTATCACAGTCTGACAAACATTCATTGTGTCTATTGAGCATAATTAAGCAAGATCCTCAACATTATGTGTCTGCTTGTTTCAAGGGAATCAAGACCAGTGAGTATTTTTATCAGTTATCAGAGGTGCCCCACCGCGTAGACTCTCCTTTAACACAGAAGTTAATTCATCTATGGGACTCACACTCTTCTTGCTGTGTGGAAGGAATTAGAACACCAAGTTCCATGTGTTATTTTCATCGAGAGGCGGCACCACATTTTTCAAACTTTGAACAGATTTGTTAAAGTGGCATGTATGGGCTGACTGACCTCAGAACAAGATTACCTTCCCAAAGTTTTGAGTAAAGAAAAAAAAGAAAACATCCTCCGTCTTAATTAAGCCACCCTTCTGGTAAGACTAGGAAGATAATTGCCTTGTCTGCACAATGGATTTTTACTTTTTTTTACTTTTTTTGGTCTTTTGGAGATAATGAACATTTTTAATGTATTATGTACAATTGCCTCAATCTCTTTCTTTTTCAAGCCAGGGTCCACCTACATGTAAATTCAAAAGTGCAAGATGTTGACCATGGTAAACTCGACCTTTATCCTTATGCTGGTTCTGCCTCTGCCCAAATACCTGCTACAATACTAAGCAACCTCACTGGTCATTATTTTCTTAAATGGGTGCGATTGGTACCTTCAACATGCAGCTTGACAGCTGTTTCATAGCCCCATAATATGATCAAGCAAGGAACATGAATCAAACTGGCATTGAATTCCTTCTAATTACATTCTTACATTTTCCTTGTATCAGCCAACGCATTGCATGACACTTCATTTGCTTGGAAAGTAAGTCTTTTGTGCTGTATTCCTGCAATGCTCCTTGGACCTGGTCCTCCTGAAAATCTTATCTGGTTACCTATGTTAGGTCGGTAATTGCCAAATGTGACACTTCTTTCCACAATTTGAAGGAGAGTGGCAAGAGACATGAATCTTCGGCCCCCCAATTGTACAGCAGAGCGCCAACATCCGGACACTTTGCTGCACAACTTGCCACACATGAGAAAACAGTTGCAAAATCTGTTGACAGGCAGTGGATTATTTTTACGGAAGTTCCTGAGTTTGAGAATCTATATAAAAAAATAGATAGAAAAAATACTGTAATACCAGTATCGACTCATGACCCGGCGATCTCTGACCAAGGGAACACTGTTGTCTCTGTAACTAGATATAGTTGTTTCAATCTGGGACAACAGCTACCTACCAGAACCTTGTATTGATTCCAAGTGACCCCTTTCAATAACAAGTGGACCCGATCATTGCAGGAAAAGTCCTACCCTCGCAGAAGCCTCTGCTCTTGAGGGTTTCACCACCTACGACTTTTGGGTTTAACTAAATCTGTCTTGCAGATTTTGTCTTGCAGACATGTCTTCTGGGTGCCTTTTTTACATTTGCCTTTCATGGATTCATCATACTTCACACCATGGCTCCTAACGTATCCTCTTAATAGATTTCAGAGCACCGTGAATAATTCATATTTACAAGGATGGAATGTTATTCATGCCTTAAGACATGGACCACATGTTGACAAAGACATCCGTCTGATTAATGAATCAATTATCCAATAATCCAATTAGTGTTGGTACTCATGCTAATATCTCATGGAGACTATGAATATGATGCAGAGTATGTGTATGGGTATGGCATGGTCAAACATATGACAAATAACTTTGCTGTTTTAATGGGACCAGTTTGAATATTCAAACCAAATTATGCTTAAAATAAATCACTGAATGTTTGTAATGCATTTGATTTTGTTTTACAGTTGGAAATTACTGTAGCTAGAGGTTGGCACAATCGGTTTTGCAATGAGATTGATTTTAAATTAAAAGAATCATTATGAATGATTGAAGTAAATTATATAAATATATTAAACAGCTGTAAAAATTGAACTTTGTCATTCTGTGTCTATGTTTTTGATTGCCCTGAATCATTTGCGTTTGGTCTTTTCAATCTGAATATCAGAAAGTGTTCCTCAGTCTAAGACAGTCTTCCTGTATTAACTTTCAGCTTGAATAGAAAATGCTTTTTTGTTTGTGTTTCACCTGTATTCTTGTGTTGTTGCATTATTTGTAATAATAATAATATGTATTATTATCAAAATTGTTATTGGTGTTATTGTTATTTATGTTGTGTGTTTTATTGGGTATTATTGTTATCATTATGATTATTGTTATTATTAAGGGTAGCTTAATTAACACACTTTCCCTGTTTTAAAATGTATAAGATCAGACCAAACAATTTGTCAATTTTTCTCATCTTAGCATATGGTTGGAAGAGAGCAGTGTCCAGTGTCTGTGTGTGTGAGTGTGTTGTGGAACCTTTGGTACCGTTTAACCATGTATTCCTGAACCAGAATAAATATATGAATAAATAAATAAATAAACATAAGAATGCAAAATCAACATGTTTTAAGTGGCTAATAAAAAATAAGCTGTGTATTTCTGGCATTTCCTGACCTGAGTGATATGTTTTATGCTTTTCAATGTGGTTTGTAATGCATACTCAGCTGTATTTAATATTTGCTGACTATACATTTAATCTGATGACACTGTTTTCATCAGACCATCTCAAGGTGACTGTTTCAGTTTGCAATGATTTGTTGACTGGTTTGAAAGTCCTGTCCTCTCCTGACCAGGGCATTGTCCATGCATCACATGTTATTTCTTAAAATCATTTAGCTCCATAGATTTAAAAAGAAAAAACTAAAAACTTAACTGAGATGGAGCGCTGTCAAGATATCCTAAGTTACAAAGTAGTGATGTTTGCAGTACATTATGACCTCCCCTCTGCTCATTTAATGACAATTATCTCTCAAAAGTCCAGAGACGGTGTGGAAAAAAAAACATTTCACCTTTTCCGTTCTCCAGATTGTCATTCCCTTTTCCCTGTGTGTGCATGCATGTTTGTATTTATGTATTTTTTACCATAATCAATCAATCAATCAATCAATCAATCAATCAATCAATCAATCAATCAATCAATCAATCAATCAATCAATCAATCAATCAATCAATCAATCAATTAATGAATTAATTATATAGTAGAAAAATCATATGACAGGGTGCCGAGAGATGAACTATAGTATTGTGTAGGGAAGTCTGGAGTGGCAGAGAGGTATGTTAGACTAGGGCAGGCCATGTATGTGAGCTGTGAGATGGTGGTGCACTGTGCTGTAGGTATGACAGAGAAGTTCAACGTGGTGGAGGGACTACATAAGGGATCAGCTTTGAGCCACTTCTTGTTTGCAGTGATGATGGACAGGCTGACAAATGAGTTTAGACAAGAATCTCCATGGATCATGATGTTTAAAGATGACATTGTAATCTGTATTGGGAGCAGGGTACAAATGGCGGAGAAGTCTAGAGACATGGAAGTATGCTCTGAAAAGAAGATGAATGAAGGGTAGTCACATCAAGACAGAATACACAGGTATGGATGAGAGGGACCCAAGTGGAACACTACAAGAAGTAGAGAAAATGAAGCGAACAATGGACCATGTGGTAAATAGGTGAAAAGACAGGTTCAAGCAGGTCAGAACAGGTACAGAGGCGTCACGGGTACAATGCGATAGAAAAATATCAACCAGAGAGAAAGGAAAAGTGTACAAGACGGTTGTGAGATCAGCGATGCTTTACGGTTTGGAAAAAGTGGTATTGATGGAAAGGCAGGAAGCAGAAATGGGATAGCAAACATGAAGATGTTCAGCTTTGTTTTGGGAGTGACGAAGACTGACAAGATCAGTAATGAGTCTATCAGAGAGACAGCACATGTTAGATGTTTTGGAGATAAGGTCAGAGAAGCCAGACTGCAATGGTTCGGTCATGTTCAGGCGAGGGATAGTGAATATATTCATAGAAGTATGCTGAGGTTGGAACTGCCAGGCAGGAGGTCTAGAGGAAGGCCAAAGAGATGATTTATTGGCATAGTGAAAGATGACATAAGGTTAGTTGGTCTGCAAAAAGAAGATACAGAGAATGGGGTTGAATGGAGGATGTTGATTGCCGTGGCGACGCCTAAAGAGAAATAGAGACATGCATATGCATTTACTGAAGGAAAAAATGGAATGGCCAACATCAAAAGTCCTCAAAAAAATCTGCTTATTGCTTAAATAGTACTGGGAGTGGTGTAGTACAGGAGGTAGAGTGCTCGTCTTAGGAACCGAGCCTTCCTAGTTTGATTCCCCGCTCCTCCTAGTGTGCCGAAGTGTTGTTTAGCAAGTCACAGAACCCCTAACTGCTCCTTCGTTGCTGGTAGACGGCAGCCAACTGCTTATGGTTCATCCATGATGGGATAAATGCAGAGCATTAATTTCCCCATGAGGGATTAATAAAGTATACATTATTATTAAATGAAATAAACAAAGAAATACACTTTTTTCTATGTTTCTTGGTCATTAAAATATAATTAATGTTACATTAGGAATAATATCCAGCAGATAGGTATACAATTACATTTATATGTTGATCATTTATCTTGGTCATGGCATAATAAAGACTGAGGAGAGTCCCTTTCCTTCAAAATTATGATCAATAAGATAACTTAAAAACAATAGCACATGATCTGATGTGAGCTGATTGTAATGCCTGGAAGTAGTATATAGTACAGGGCAGTAATGGTGAGTCAAGATTTGATGCACACATGTTTTTAAATAGACAGATAATATAAGTTTTTTGTTTACTTGCAATTTAATTGACTATAATGAAATTATGAACACATATATACAAAGTAGCTGTGAAGCGATGAACTTTGTAATTTTAGTTGCATCCCTGTCAATTGGTTTTCCAACTCGGTCAGACAAAATTGGGACAGTTCATTCCTACAAATGTCACAGACTGAAAGCGGACAAACTTAATGTCAACAGTGTCTTAATTATACCAGAGTACGGTCGTTTATTAAGCATTTCTAAAATTGTGCAGTTTTATAGAAACCCACTGATGGAAATATACTATTTTCAGAACCCCTTTTTTTTCTCTTTCACTGCATTTTCTGAATCCTCACATTTATCTCAAACTGTAATAATATGTCTCTGTCAATTCAACTGTTTTTTCTTTTCTTTTGCACTATAATTTTTCTCCAATTACTGACTAGAAAAGCTCTACATACTGATATTAACCCTCAGTACCCATTCTGCATAATGGTTCCATTTGATACCCAGGCACAACACATGCATTTTTCATCAGCTTCTTGGGAAAAAAAAAAAAAAAAAACTGAGTTCGGGGTAATGCCTGAATCTAAAAGAGTTTAGGATTTATAAAATAAATAAATAAATAAATAAATAAATAAATAAAGATGGGGCTGGGGGTTATTTGCTCTGATAATTTTCTAAATTAATTTTCATCAAGAAGCAGATACTAGTTACATTGCTAACAAATGTTTGGGGTAAATTTTTAATCCCTACCATGCCATAATTCAGAATTTAAACTTATTTTATACAGATTTATTTTTGATCTATTTTTCTTTTGGTTGTTTTTTGTCATTTGTCATGAAAATTCTTGGTTTTACATGACAGCGCAACCTGACTGAAATACTGAAACAAAACTGATAATAAAACTCAGAGATACATCCTGCCATGTCTGATTGTATACAACCTAAATTTTCATGAAGTGGGTGGCCTTCAAAACAATATGCACTACTTGAATAAGTTATGTCATGGTAGTACACGCGATACAATGAGTACTGAGATGTAGATATGGTAAAATGCAGAAGCCTGTGGTGATGAATAATGGTGAAGGCTCTCAACTCACGATTAGTACAAAAAACATTTTCACCTTTTTTGTCTAATTTTGTGATACATAAATCTTTACAAGTTGTATTGTCGAATATGGCAGACAAGAAGAAAAAATAAAGAGCAGACTTCACAGAAAGAAATCGCTTTATTAGTCAAATTTAGTTACGCATATGGCACAACTTGATTAATGCATTTGGCCCATAATGGATAAACCAAGTGGAGAAGACATCTTTAAATTAAAGGAAGATCCTTTTTGAGCTTGGTTTCAACATACTTATGGTGGATTGAGAAGAAACATTTTTCATTGCAGCGAATAACATTCATCCAAGGACTTACAATTTTGGGCTGGACAAAGGGACAATTCCTGGTGGCTGAGTTTTCACTTCCACTGGGGTTTCGGATGCAGATAATAAAGGATGAGTAACCATATTTTAAGCAAGATCATGAGCTATAATGGAAATTTCCATCTGGTCATTTTAAAACTCGCAGTTGCAGCCGAGCTGGGGACAATCCCAACTGACATTAGGGTGGGAGGCAGGGTTCATCAGTGACCATTTGCAGGTTGATCACATTGCTAATTATACACAGAGTCACCCATTAACTGTCTCTTTCACAGTTAAGGGCAATTCAAAGTCTTCAATGAACGTATTTTGTGTATTTTGACAAGTTCAGCCTCTCACCTGATGACAGCTGGGATAGGCTCCAGCATCCCCCGCGATCCTGAATGCAGGATAAGCGGGATATGATGGATGGATGGATGGATGTTTAACTTCATTTGATGACTTATTTTTCCTCATCTTATGCTTCTTAACATTTACATATACATTCTCTAAGATTTCACCCAAGATGTATCAGGATAAAGCATTTTATATTGCAGCCTTACGTTTCTTGTGGGTCCTCATGGTAACCAATATTCCTCATTTCATCACTTAATCAGCACAGTAGACTTTCTGGATACTGATATGGATGTTTCTTTTTTAATAGTTTTTTTTTTAATACGTATTTTTTAAAATTGTTTCATAAAAAAAATAATATTATCTTGTGTGCTTTCTCAAGTTTTCTATTATGCATTTCATGTAGACTCACTTAACAGTGTGATAAAGCTGATGAAGCTAAGGATGAAATTCAAAAAGGAATAAATAACAAAAAATGAGTAACTGCCTTGTGATCATGTTGTGTGACATGTAATGTAAGAGCCAAGAGCAGAGCTGAATGGGAATAAGGTAAAAAAACAAAACTCATGGATAATGAAGATTGCTTTATCAACAAACTAAAGACAATTAACAAAACAGATTGTCTAGTGGGGCTGCACACTCGACAAAAAAAGAGCTGCCAGAAAAGCAGTATGAAGAATTAAACTAACTATGGAAGGAGCGCAGTAGATCTGACATGTTCAATCACCACGATAGAGGTAAAACACAAATTCAACTAATGTCTGACAAGAAAATGTTGCTCGGATGAACAAGGCTCGGTAAGGTTGATTCGGGAGGAAGACTCAACTGACAGAGAAGGATGAGCTAACATAGCTTGATTCCTGTGAAATGCAATAAAAACAGGGAAAGCAAACAAAGACAGGGAATAATATAAAAACAGCAAAAACATTAGCTGTTTTTCCACAAAAGTACTAATATTTGGATGAAGCAGGAGAGGGAAGCATAGATCTTAATCAAGTGGAGGAAAAGTTATTAATATATATACAGTGTACATCCATTTATTGGGAAAATACTTCATGAATATGAAATGTAAGCCTTTTACACTCATTAATAAGGGTCAGCTTTTTTTTTGAGTGTGAACTCCAACAGGTGCGGGTCATCTCGCCTCGTCGGGCTGAAGATAAAGGGAGCCTGTTGCCAGCCCGTCGGTGCCAGATTGTTGGTTCTCTATTTGCCTCTCCTCGCAAGTTTTACATTTCCTTGGAAATAAACCCCTTTAATGCCTTATCTCCTCAGAGTGTCCTTGCATTTGGGTCAAACTTCTGCATTCATCATGACCGAACAACCTGGCAAATCTGACCCTGTGACCCCTGAGCTCTGCAGTTTCTTCGCATGACACTGCTCTTTGGGTCCTTAGCGAATAACAAGATCTCACCAACCAGCAACTGGCTCAGCTCACTCCGTTGCTACTTGGACTTCAGTCTGATCCATCTCCCCCTCCACCTGCACAGGCCCCCTCCGCTCCACCAGTCTCCGAGGACCTCTCTACGTCCCGAGGGGTTAGCTCCCCCATTCCAGAGAAATTCTCTGGAGATAAGATAAGATAAGAGATGCAGGTTGTGATGGGGGATTCCTTTTACAATGCACATCTCTTTTGTTCTTGGCCTTCTCACTGACAACGCCCTAAGATGGGCTGGAGGCTATTCCAGCTTTGGGTGCACTTTCGCTCACTTTATCGAGAAATTCAAGCAGACCTATGGCAGAGATTCCGACCACACCGTCTGTTCCAGAAACCTCTGGATGATTAAACCGGGTCAGAGAATCCTCTCTGAATTCTCTATTGAATTTAGAACGCTTGCAGCTGCGGGGTGGAACCCCCCCTCCCCGTGCTTTTATCATGCTCTCAACGACTCCTTGAAGGACCAACTACCCCCTTTGGAGGAGCCTGAGACCCTAGATGAACTTCTATCCTTGGCTATCTGCCTCGATAATTGTCTGAGGGAGAGAAGCAAGGCGGGAACTCGACGACCGGTCATACGCAACACTAATGATCCATCTCCTTTCAGCCCTTTCTCTCATCCCAGACACAGGTCTACTACCCCGGAACCAGAACCGATGCAGGTTGGCCGGATCCACCTGTCCCAAGAGGACACTTCAACACATTACTCCTCATTTAAATATACCTGTAACTATTTGATGTGAGGGCGCAGCTTATGGCCTCAAGGCGCTTGTGGATTCAGGGGCTGAACAGAATCTTAGCGATCCCAGCGTGGCCCGCCGTCTCAACCTACACCCTGTACCGTTGCCCACTCTACTTTGTCTCTGCCCTGGAAGGGAGGATTCTGAACACCATTACTCACAAAACCAACCCAGTCACTCAAATCACTTTAGGTAACCAAAGGGAGACTATTGAGTTCCTCCTTTTCCCTGTTTCTAGCTTCCCGCTTGTGTTAAGGTTTCCATGGGTGGCTCTACACAACCCCAACCTGCGACTTGAAAGCTGGGGCTCATTCCTTGCCCTACAATCTTCCAACCAGACCTTAAGACTCCAGAACCGACCATAGACTTAATTTCTGTTCTACCGGAAGACCACAACTTGCACACAGTCTTCAGCAAGGACAAAGCTCTGTCCTTGCCATAACACAGGCCCTACGACTGTACTATAGACCCCCTTCTGGGAGCCTGGACCCAAGTGAGGCCCTGGAGACGTACATCCGTCATTCTGTGGCTGCTAGACTAATCAGACCCTCCTCCTCTCCTGTGGGGGGTGGATTTTTCTTTGTGCAGAAGAAAGACGAGACCCTATGCCCTTGTATTGACTACCATGTGTTGAACCAAATCACTGTTAAGAAGAGATATCCCCTACTGATCATCTCCTCAGCTTTCAAATCCATTCAGGATCTCCAAAATGCCTACCATCTTGTTTGGATCCGCCAGGGAGATGAACGGAAGACTACCTTCAAGACGGCCATCAGACACTTCGAGAACCCGGTCATGCCTTTTGGACTTTGCAATGCCCAAGCTGTGTTCCAAGTCTTGATAAACAATGCACCCTGAATGTACTCTAAATGTCTTATTTGTGTATTTGGACAATATTCTCATCTTCTCCAGGACCGAAGCGGACCACCAGAGGCATGTCTGCTTAGTTCTCCAGTGACTTTTAGAGAACCATCTCTATGTCAATGCCGAGAAGTGTAGGTTCCACAAGCCGTCTGTAGCTTTCCTCGGTTAAATCCCAGAGAGTCGACAGATTCGGACGGATCCTGAAAAGTTGAAAGCAGTCTTGGATAGGCCGGTCCCGCAACAAGCTCCAGAGGTTCTTGGGTTTTGCCAACTTTTACCACTGATTCATACGAAATTACAGTCAGGTGGCTTCCCTGCTGACTTCTCTCACCTCCACCAAGACCACCTTCTCATGATCTCCTGAAGCCAACTCTGCCTTCCTGGACCTGAAGTTCTCCCAAGCACCCATCCTTATCCAGCCCGACCCCCAGAAACTGCTAGTCTGGACAGATCATAAGAGTCTGGTTTACCTCCCTTCAGCTAAACATCTCAACTCGCGTCAATCATTTTGGTTTCTTTTCCAGATTCAACCTCTCCATCTGTTATTGCCCAGGAACCCAAAACGCTAAACCAGATACCCTTTCCCGCCAGTTCTCGGCGGATGACGCTAAGGAGGAGCCAGCTCCCATCCTGACACCTAACTGCATTGTTGGGTCTCTCTCTTGAAGATGTCATCAATCAGGCACTCCAGATGGAACCAGGCACTGGTCCTCCAGGCAGAAGGTACATCCACACCTCTCCCCGACCTCATCTCATTCACTGGGCCTACTCTCAAATTCTCTGCCCATCCTGGTATCAGCGAAACTGTTGCACTTATAAACCATCACTTCTGGTGGCCCTCCACCCACAAGGATGTCAAAGACTACATCCTTGCCTGCCCTGTTTGTGCTCGCAACAAGTCCTCCCATCGACCACCCGCTGGATTCCTTCAACCCTTAACCATTCCAAAGAGACCCTGGTCAAATATTGCAATCGATTTCACCACTAGACTTCCCCCCTCTAAAGGTATGACAACCATTCTCACCAAAATAGACCGTTTCTTTAAAGCCTGTCACCTCGTTCCCCTCAGAAACCTCCCCCTCAGCATTTCAAACAGCTCAACTGCTGGTCAAATACATCTTTCATATCCATTGCATCCCCCAGGGGATTCTATATGACGTGGACCTCAATTCACCTCCCAGCTGTGGAAACAGTTTTGCCTTGCACTCAATGCCAAAGTCTCACCTCAGGATTCCATCCCCAGTCCAACGGACAGACAGAGCGGATAAACTAGGAACTTGAGGCCACCCTCAGATGGCTCATGTCCACCAACCCTTCTGAATGGAGCCAGTTCCTTCCCTTGGTCGAGTATGGTCATAATTTCCACGTCTTCGCTGCCACTGGCATGTACACCTTCAAAATCTCCTTAGAAGGCAGACAGAGACGGACTGATTATGGATTCAATTTTGCAAGGATCGATGAACCTACGGGCTAAATTCGTGGAGGCGGACTTCTGAGGGATGTTGTGAGATGATAGCCAAATCGTCTGCCTAGGTGAGTTGACTGGGCGGGGATCCATCTCCGGTCAGCAAAGCAGCGCTTCTGTCCAGAGGTGAGTTGTGGTGCGGCCGGGGCGTCAGACCAGATGCATTTGCAGAGACAGACAGGGAGGTGATGAAATGGCAGACACTACCTGCAGAGAGGGATTCATTGATGCACTTCTCCATGGCTTCCCTTTCCAGATAGTAAATGCTAAAAAGCTGACTAGAGGGTATTGGTGCCCCAGAGAGAAGATTTATTGCGCAATCGTATGGACGATGAGGTGGAAGAGAGAGAGCCCTGTGTTTACTAAAGACTTGGCTGAACTTGTGATATACTCTGGGTACGAAGGGGAAGTCAACTGGGTCTGCATCTTCGGGGTACGGACTTGGAGGGACAGCACTCTGCAGGCAGCAAGAAAGGCAGTCAGAAGACCAGGCCTCAATTCTGAGCTCAGACCAGTTAATGTGCAGATTGTGGTGTTGGAGCCAGTCAAAGCAAAGGACAATGGGTGAGTGAGACGTGGGGAAGACATAGGATATTTATTCACGATGGTTTCCAGAAATAATTAACT
This sequence comes from Fistularia tabacaria, assembly GCA_901007705.1. Taxonomy (NCBI): domain Eukaryota; kingdom Metazoa; phylum Chordata; class Actinopteri; order Syngnathiformes; family Fistulariidae; genus Fistularia; species Fistularia tabacaria. The sequence continues at coordinate 79,762 of CAAKHD010011853.1, forward strand.
GCAAGGAATTGGTCTTGTGGATGATCCAGGGTAAGGTTTCAATATTGGATTGTAAAACTAGGGAGTGGTCAATAAAATTTTTCTCCCAACCGGAATCATTGAGTGCAGTGAGGCGGAGAGAGTCGTTTTTTGAAAATAAGAGTAGCAGGGAGCATGAATCGGGGCGAGGTACCTGTTCTGAGATGGCCTACCATTCCATCCGCATCTACTTGCGAACCCTCTTCTTAGCCAAACAGGACAGGATGCTATGAAATGACTAGAGGATCCACAGTAGAGCAATTGGTTGGATCACATTATTTGCTTGCGTTCCTCCGGGGACCGGCGGGTCTGACCGACCTGCATTGGTTCTGGTTCCGGAGTGGTAAACCTGTATCTTGGACAGGTGAGAGAACTGGGAGACGATGAATAGTTAGTCCTGCCCACACCCTGTCGTTCGGTTCCTTCCTTGCTTCGCTCCCTCAGACAATTATCCAGGCGGATAGCCCAAGATATCATCGAGGGTCTCAGGCTTCTCCAAGGGAGCTAGTTCATCCTTCAGGGAGTCATTGAGAGCTTTATAAAAGGTGCTCTTCAGCTCGAGGGGGGGGTTCCATCGAGATGCAGCAGCAAACATTCTAAACTCAATAGAGAACGCGGGGACAGTTCTCTGACCATTTTTAATTACCCCAACATTTCTCGACAAGGCAGCATGGTCGGAATCCTCGCCAAAGGTTTGTTTGAATTCCTCGATTAATTGCACAAAAGGTGCACTCGAAGTTGTAATGATCCCTGGAACTGGGCCATCTTAGGGCCTTGTCAATGAGTCTGAGGATGAAGGAAATTTTGGTATCATCGTTGGGGAAACAATTTGGTTTGAGCAACGGTTTGAACGATTGAGCAACAGGGTGCACTGTAAAAGGAACTGCCAACAATGACCTGCCTCTATCGAGAATTTCTCCGGAATGGGGGAGCAAACCCTTCGGGAGGTGGAGAGGGCCATGAGACTGATGGGGACCTCTGCAAATGGAGGGGCGACGGATTAGACTGAAGACTGAGTGAGCTAAGCCAAACTCTGGTTTCTGATATTATGTTCAATAAGGGAGTGAGAGGAGAGGAGCAGTGTCATGAGAGGAGATCAGTGAGCTCTGTTCAGCTAGGGCTCTCCTAAGAGTCTCTGAGTCAGACTTGCCAGATTGTTCTGTCATGCTTTTTCAGAAGTTCCTGATCCAAATGCAAGAACACTCTGGAAGTTAAACTTTTTTGGGAGGTTTATTTACAAGAAGACAAAATAATGACTGGGCTGGGTCCAGGTTGCTTCTTGGGTCGCTGAAGTCTCAGGAACTGCTGGAAAAGGCGAAACATAGATCCCTGGGCTCAGAACGATAGGGATCAGGGGCGCTGAGGAACTTGATGAGGCCAAATGATCCGCAGGTGTGCACTGTACACCTGCTAGAGTACTCCCTCTTGCACGGCTGCTACTTGATGAGTAGCCTGATCCGAACAGGGGGCAATGTTTGGCCAGTCACAGAGAACGCTACTGTCGCTTACAACAAAGCAAACCGACCAGACAAACAAAAATAAAAAAACAAAAAACAAACACATCAGAACCCAACACACCCATACCAGGCACATGAAACGGAATGAAGTGAAACGAAATGAAAGAAAACAAAATAAGGATTTAATTTAATCATAAGTCTCCCCTGGAAAAAAAAAAACACGTGTTGGGTATCAAAATTTGGTCAACAAAGAACAGAAGATTTCATGTTTTCTTTTACATCCTTTGAATCAGGGCATGGTTTTATTCTTCTTACCAAGGCCAGAACCCAGATGCACCATGGGAAAGAGACAGGAGGAGGCAATGTAAAGCTTTGTGAAGTATTCTCCGATTCAAAGGGTTTATTCCTCCATGTTGATGTTACTATATATTGCACCACCTATCAAGACATTGTATAGAGCAATTAAACTTCCCAGAAGTGGTATTCCCCAGTGACTGTGTCCTCTTTCTGCAAGAAGATTTCAGTAATGGTTCAAAGAACAAAACCAGTTCAAGGTGTCCCTGAGGAAGGCAGCTGAGACAACAAAAATAACAGCAGGCCAAAAAAAAAGGGAAGGGAGATCAGGACAATTACCCATCAGGTGAGCAGTTTAATAACCCCAGACATATAGCTGAAGATCAGCAAATTCAAAGTGGGCAGCCCAGGACGGTGACAGCAGTACGGAAGAAAAAGGAAAAGCCACGTCGATAAGTAAGTTAAAAAAAATATCAGTTGTCAGAAACCTTGATTATATTACTGTAGACAGGGAAGACATCATAGACACATTTGATGGCAATTGCCCAGACCTGTAGGAAGCCATTATACCGCTGATGTTGGTTCGGGATGAAATCTCATGTGAGGGACCTACTTCGAGACAGCATTCCTCGATATTCCTTCACCAGCAAGACAAGCAAGAGGAATATCAAGTATACGAAGCTACAGGTGCTGCAGTGTGAATGACAACAGTACCACATCTTCCAATGAATAAAGCTACTCTTGCATTTTCAACCTAACACAGCAGTCCAGGGGGAAAATATATTTCTTTGTGATACTACATTTTTGGATGTTGAGTGTGATTAAAATTAGTAGTGGATAGAATGATAAATCATACATTTAGATGACTTACATTGTTAACGGATGTGATCAGAACATTACCTTTACGTGACCATAATTAAAATTAGTAGTGGATAGAATGATAAATCACATATTTAGATGACTAATATTGTTAACAAATGCGATCAGAACATTAGCTTTACGTGACCATAATTAAAATTAGTAGTGGATAGAATGATAAATCATATATTTAGATGACTTACATTGTTAACCAATGCGATCAGAACATTAGCTTTACGTGACCATAACGAGATTGGCTTTTGATCAGAGCAAGACCAGTCCATGTCCATAATGTGAGAGCTGAGGTAGCAGGTAGGAAAAATTATGATAGGTCTGTATATATTGTGGCAGTGGTTTGCATTGATAGATTTTTTTTTTCAAATACTTGAAAACAGGGGGGGAGGTTGTTTGTCTGTTTTTGTGTAATGTCTGTTTTTGTATTTTTTCAAAATACTTGAAGATTACCACACTAAAAAACACTTGTTTTCGTGATCAGTCTTATACTTTCTGAAATGTGGATACGTTTGATTGGAAAACTTTCAATTAATACAAAATTAATCAACCATATTTAGAGATGTTTATTATTCTAAATGGAAAATAGTGTTCCTCAGACAAAATTAAACTTGTGTGTATATACATGTGTATATATATACATATATATAGGAACCCCCTCGTTCGGTATTTCTCGTGTGCATCATATATATATATATATATATAGAGAGAGAGAGAGAGAGAGAGAGAGAGAGAGAGAGACATTGTGTTATACTTAGTTCTACAAAAAGTTCAATTGCTGTTCCAACTGAATGATTTTTGGCGGTGGGGGAAAACCAGAGAACATAGAGGAGACCATCTTGGTGTGAGATGAAGTTACAAACCACTGCACCTCCCTTATAATAACAATTAAAACAATAACGATCCATCCATTATCCAGTGCTTATCCTTCAGGTCGCTTGAGCCTATCCCAGCTAACATCGGGGGAGAGGCGGGGTATACCCTGGACCGGTCACCAGTCAATCGCAGGACAATAAATAGAGATAGACACCCATTCGCACTCTCTTTCACACATCTGGGCAATCTTCCCCAAGTTTTTCCAATTAACCTGCTGCATGTTTTCAGATTGTGGGAGAACCTAACAACAATAAAAACAAATAATAGTAATAATAATGATAATAAAAAATATTGTTACAGTTTTAGTAATCCTGTCTTCCCTTCTACCTGCCATTTTCGCTTTAATTTTTTCTCTCCTTGAATTTTTTACAAATGTTTCATAAACATGTGCCTCCATCAGATGTAGCAATATTTCTGAAATATCAACATGTCTCACGCAGATTTTTGTCACTGTATTGTCCTTCCCCCAGCTCTTCTCTCCCCTCAAGCCCTCCTTTGCCATCTGATCAAGTTGAAATTGAAGGGTGTCAGTCGGATGATCGAGGCCTGCAAGGAAAATATGAGGGACATCTATCAACTATTCTCTGCATCCATGCCTGTATTGTCTAATTTCTACTTTATTTATGTTTTTATTTTTTATTTCTGTAACAGAAAATGATAGTGGTAGATTATTTTCAATGCTGAAGGGTGTCTTTTCAGGGGCTGAAATCCTAAAGCACACAAATCAACACTCACCATGGTGAAAATCATGTTACAATTTTAAATTACTTTACGTCAAAAGAATATCAGAATGTAGAGTGGCATATAAGTACGGTATGTCAAGATGGTCATAGTGGAACAGATACCTGATTACTTTTAACCTTGGTTCGCTCATCTGTGATGGGTTCAAATGCTCAGACCACATTGTGAAACAGGATAGATTAAAACTCTGAATGGAGTCGGTGTCTCTGTGTGTGTGTGTGTGTGTGTGTGTGTGTGTGTGTGTGTGTGTGTGTGTGTGTGTGTGAGAGAGAGAGAGGGGGGGGGGGAGGGGGGGAGAGAGACAGAGAGAGAAAAACAGACAGAGACAGACAGACAAAAAAGGCAACTTCGAAAGAAAATCCTAATTTGTTGTGTACTTGCAA
>CAAKHD010011853.1:84420-109519 GCA_901007705.1 Fistularia tabacaria
CCCCGGCAGCAGACAGTCAACACGACCCCCAGACAGGCCTCCAGCGGCAGACCTTCCTTTGCACAAGTGTGTTTGTGTGTGTGTGTGTGTGTGTGTGTGTGTGTGTGTGTGTGTGTGTGTGTGTGTGTGTGTGAGAGAGAGAGAGGGGGGGGGAGAGTGGGGGAGAGAGACAGAGAGAGTAAAACAGACAGAGACAGACAGACAAAAAAGGCAACTTCGAAAGTAAATCCTAATTTGTTGTGTACTTGCAACTCCTCAGCCCCTAACAAATACATGCACTCTAACATGCACATACTCTCACATATATCCTCATGCACACACACACAAACACAAACACACACACACCCTTCCAGAGACATATACAATCCAGTATCCTGTCTTTGCATCCGAGTTTAGAATGGGCAAAGTTTTCTGTTGTGTGAATTAAAAATTAATGATAGATAGATAGATAGATAGACTCATTGTCTCATAGCAGGCAATCAAAAACAAAAGGTATAGTTATATCTATTTAAGGCAAAGTCAACTGTAATTGAGCACTTTCATAATATGATAAAATGAAAAACCAAAAACCAAAAACTACAGCATCAAAACGAACAAACACACAAACAAACAAACAAACAAATAAAACAATTCAATTGTTAATTTAACCTCTCACAGGCTCTCAGTAATGTGCTTCATTTGGTTTCTTATGTGTGAAATAGTCTTATTTCATCATCTCCATGGTTTGGCTGTGAGTGTGTGCTACATTAGTCTCATTAGACTTAGTTTTCTTCCCTGGCGCTGTTTGGGCATATGTGACTTGACACTGTATTGAATGTGAGGTCTCTGTCTGGTGAGTAGCCAAATGTGGCTTATCTTAGTCGCAATCTGAACATGTTCCAACGTTTCAGACCAAACCAAAAGCTGTCGTCGCTGCTATTATTTATGTTTGACGTCTCCCATTGGCTGACTGTGTAAAAATGTCATCATAGTTACTCAGAGCCTGACCTTTGTGGTTAACTTGGGGTTTACTACTTTAGGTTTAGGCTTTTCACAAGGTGAAGGATATCTTGAAGCATGAGCTTCCATAAGATTTTCCCTGCCCATGTGTAGGCTACATGTGCAAATTGGAGTTTGCAAGGATAAGCTGTAAATCGATCAAATAATTTGCAGGAAAAATCTTAACTGGCCAAGTGGACTTGCCCAATATGTTGAATTATCTTCCAAGAACCCATAATATCTACTTTGACTGAATCTGAAAGCTCTTGTTCCATGAGCATATTGACCACTGAGATCACAGCAGGAAATATGCAAAATAATTAAATAATTAAAGAATGGATGAGTGGATGGAAGAATAAATTATTTAATATATACATAAACTACCGTTCAAAAGTTTGGGGTCACTTAGAAATTTCCTTATTTTTGAAAGAAAAACACAGTTTTTTTAATGGAGATGACATTTTACTTATCAGAAATACTCTATACATTGTTAATGTGGTAAATGACTATTGCATTAGAGGGCTAATGGATAATTAGGAAACCCTTGTGCAATTATGTTAACACAGCTGAAAACAGTTTAGCTGGTTAGAGAAGCCATAAAACTGGGCTCCCTGTGAGCCACTTGAGTATCTGGAGCATCACATTTGTGCAGTGGTGGGCTGTCAGGGCCAGCAAGGCCTTCGCTGCTGGACTAACATAACCAGAAATCATGATCGTAATTAGGCTGAAAGGGTGTTTAAACGGCCTGAATTTTGGGGTCTCAAAATGGTGCTGTTGTTTTTATCCAATCAGAATTAAGCTATCTTATGTTGTCAAGCCGTATGAAATCTGCCTGGGCCTCAGAATCAACAATGCAGGCGTCTGTGCACTGTAAGTGAATGGGCAAATACAGTTGATAGTTGCGATAGCCAATCAGATCACGACTTGTGTCAGTAAGGCCCTCTTGCTAGCCTAACATTGAATGTGACACTTATGCGTCCTGTGAGTGGATATGGATACTTGTTTCAGCCACGGCAGTGCCATGCAGATCAACAGAGTCCCACCCGGGACTGTTAACGGTTAAAAACTTTTTTTAACCCACAATGGCCGAAGGAGAGCAACACAATTTGGTTGCTGATATACTGGCAAAGCCGTTCAAGACTAACTTTTCAAGAGAAGCTAGATCTCATTAGAGTAGGACGGCCGGCCCCTGGGCTAGCTAACCTGTCCCAGGCGGGGAAGGGGTTTGTCTGCCATTTCCAGGCAAGCAACTATGAGCGAGACCCCTGGCTTACGGCTTCTGATCGATACTGCAAATTGTTCTGCTGGGAATGCCTTTTGTTTGCAAAGGATCGATTTGGTTTGTGGAGCTACACTGGATTTGCAAACTTAAATTGTTTAACAAAGGCAGCAATGAGACACCAAAGCACATCTGGACACTTGCAAGCTACGGTGCTTTTAAAAACTTTCGGCAACAGGTCACAAAAAGTTTTCACAAAGAGACTTGTTTATGTTGTCACCAAAGTATGGCCGTCTTGTTCGTGTCTTTCTGATATTAAACTGCGATTTTGCAATTTATTGTACAATTTTGTTAAAGGTTGCCTATTTTTTGTGGATTCATTTAATAAAACTTTTTGGAAAGATAATTTAAGATTTTTTTTTTTTTTAATTTTTGACATTAGCATACCAGATGTTTTAATTGCGGTTTTGATTTTTAAAACGCAACGGATAATAGCCCATTTTGTACACATCTGAGGCGATGCAATGCCTAGTAGTGCTTAAGTGTGTTTCTAAATACTCTCCGTTCCTGGTGTTCTAAACGCAGGCATAATGAAAGGTATTTATTGACTAAGGTGGACATCACTGAAGGCCTAAGTGTGAAATGCACCGCCTGCCACTGCATTTGTGGGTTCGATTAAACTCTCAAAATGGCCAGAAAAGAGAACTTTCATGTGAAATTCAAGTCTATTCTTGTCCTTAGAAATGATGGCATTTCCATGCAAGAAATTGCCAAGAAACTAAAGATTTCCTACAACGGTGTGTACTACTCCCTTCACAGAACAGCACAAACAGGCTTTAACCAGAGTAGAAAGAGAAGTGGGAGGCGCCACGGCACAACTGAGCAAGAAGACAAGTACATTAGAGTCTCTAGTTTCAGAAATAGACTCCTCACAGGTCCTCAACTGGCAGCTTCATTAAATAGGACTTGCAAAACTCCAGTGTCAACGTCTGCAATGGAGAGGCAACTCTGGGATGCTGGCCTTCAGGGCAGAATGGCAAAGGAAAAGCCGTATCTGAGACTGGCCAAAAAAAAGGAAAAGATTAATTATGGGCAAAAGGCCACAGACATTGTACAGAGGAAGATTGGAAAGAAAAGTGTTATGGACAGACAAATCAAATTTTGAGGTGTTTGGATCACACAGAAGAACATTTGTAAGATGCTGGAGGAGTACCTGACGCTATCTGGCAAGCATGGTGGAGTTATTGTGATGGTCTGGGGTTGTGTTGGTGCTGGTAAAGTGGGAGTAGAAGGGATTTTGAATAAGGAAGGCTATCACTCCATTTTAAAACACCATGCCATACCCTGTGGACAGCGCTTGACTGGAGCCAATTTCATGCCACAATAGGACAATGACCCAAACCACGCCTATAAATTATGCAAGAACTATTTAGGGAAGAAGCAGGCAGCTGGTATTCTATTCGGAGTGGAGTGGCCAGAGCAGTCACCAGATCTCAACCCCATTGAGCTGTTGTGGGAACAGCTTGACCGTATGGTACGCAAGAAGTGCCCATCAAGCCAATCCAACTTTTGAGAGGGGCTTTTAGAAGCATGGAATGAAATATCTCCACATTACCTCAACAAATTAAGAACTAGATTGCCAAAGATCTGCATTGGTGCGGCGTAGCGCAGGAGGTTGAGTGATTGTCCTTGGAACTGAATCTTCCTGGTTCGATATCTCGCTCCACCTTGTGTGTTGAAGTGCTGTTTAGTAAGACACTGAGCCCCTGGCACTGGTAGATGGCAGCCAACTGCTCATGGTTCATCCATGACGGGTTAAATGCAGAGAATGAATATCCTTCAAGGGATTATAGAGTATATTTTATTATTGCTGCAAATGGAGCATTCTTTGATGAATGCAAAGTTTGAAGGAGAAAATTATTTTAAATAATAATTATTTCTAACCTTGTCAATGTCTTGACTATATTTTCTAGTAATTTTGCAACTCATTTGATAAATAAAAGTGTGACTTTTCATGGAAAACACAAAATTGTCTGGGTCACCCCAAACTTTTGAACGGTAGTGTACATGCATACATACATACATACATACAGGTAAATAAAACATACCACATAAAACAAGACCAGATGACAAGATTAGAATTGTGTGCCACTAAAAGCAGGGTGAGGAAAGCCTTCTATGGCAGCATACTATTACAAGAGCTAAAAGTCCATCCTGAGCTATTCAGTCAGTCCCTCTCTACTTCCAGTACAAACACAACATGGTAGCATTCAAATCTGTTCCAGTTCCCCTCAGTGAAATCAAAGTAACATTTTTTTCATTTCTATTAATCCTTGTGCAGTCTTAACTTTCTGCATACAGTGGTGGTCCTAAGGGTCAAATAGGGCCCACCTCTGCTCAAGTTCTGAAATAAAGCAGCTTAATTGTATTTTCAATACCCATTTCTTTTTCTTTTTTGCATGAAGGAAGAACTTGTAACCCATCACACAAAACAGTAACTGTCTGAGTTTTCACTTTTCACTGTGTAGAAAGACTGAATTTAGTATGTGAATACCATTCGTTTTCATTTCAACATGTCTGTTTTCTTGTTCCTCCTGGTTTGAAAAAAAATGTGGCCTCATTTATCAACTGTGTGTAGAAAAGGTTCTAAATAATTTCATACAACTGAAATTTAGAATGCGAGTAAGTTCCGAAATTCCATATTTATCAAATGTACACACACTTGTAAGTAATCTGTGTTAATAAATCCTATTGCAGATGATAAATTACATTTACACATGCTCATACTCACAACTACAAGTTGATAAATCTCCTACTTTGTACAGAAATGTTCATACGCACTCTTTCTGCACACTTCTGTGTGTATACATGGTTGATATATGAGGCTACTGGTCTATGACCTGTTTGACAGTGAACGTTGCATTCATAGATTCAGCGAGAACTGACGGCACTGCCATAGGTAGCCCCCGTCTAGAATCTGATTCCAATCTCCATTATTAAACAATGGCCTTAAGAAATGCTTAATTTAATATGAAATACATTCTGAATTGTGTCTGGACAGCAAATGTTAGATGTTTTGGAGATAAGGTCAGAGAGGCCAGACTAAGACAGTGTGGCCATGTACAGAGGAGGGATAGTTAATATATTGTCAGAAGGATGCTGCGCTTGGAACTGCCAGGCAGGAGGTCTGGAGGAAGATGAAATAGAAGATTTATGGATATACTGAAAGAGGACATGAAGTTAGTTGGTGTGACAAAAGAGGATAAAAATAATGGGGTTAGATGGGGGAGGTTGATTCACTGTGGCAACCCCTGAAGGGAAAAGCTGATAGGAAAAGAAGAAGATTCATTCATTATCTACCACGGGGAGCACCCGTATTCAGTTGCCAGTTGATCACAGGCCACATATAAACACAAAAGACCATTCAATCTGTTATTCACACAATTCCCTTTTTTTGAGTTAGATGGTGTGAGAGGACAGTATACAAAGAATAGGATTAGATGGAGGAGATTGATTCGCTGTGACGACCACTGAACGGAAAACCTGAAAGTAAAAGAAGATTTGAACTCGTGTGTGATGCCACACCTGAATGAGAAAGTTATAGCTTTTTCTAAGACCAGTCAGTAGCATCCATCTCAATCTCTTCCTCTCTCTCTTCCTCTGTGTGTTTGTGTGTGTTGTCTGTGTGAATGAGTGAAGTGTGAGGTTGTGGAAAAGTAACCAAACACATGCACCTGAGATCCAACAGTAGCACAAAATTTCAGTGTGTGTATGTGTGTGCATGTGTGCATTTGTTTATGTGTGTGTCTCTGTGTGTGTAGTCTGTGTGTGCGATTTTTTGTGTTTTATTGCTTACGCAGAAGGTGATTTTGAGAGACGGGTCAAAACCGACCTTAAGACAACCAATGTATCCTGATGGTCGACAGCCTTGATGGAAATATAAATTAAAAAAAAAAAGATTACTTTCTCTCTTAGTGGGGTCACTTTTGGAAAAGTCATCAGATTTCAGGATAACAATTTGCCAGGTCATTTTTGACCCTTATACCAGACAAGGGGTTAAAATGAGGTAGAAAACCCATAGTTGATTTCTGATTTATTGCTCCATTATTTTTTTTCAAATATATATATATATATATATACATTTTTTTTGTTTAAATTTAATTTTATTTTTTTTTATTATTTTTGTATTTATTTATTAATTTATTTTATTTTTTTTTTTACAAACTGAAATTGTTTATCCTCAATTTACTGTAAAAAAACAGAAATGGGTCATCAAGTCAATGACAACGAAGCATATAGTATATTAAGCGAAGAAAAGAATATGTATCACATTGTTTAGATTGCCCATTTTCTATATCAATGTTTTTAAACATTTTAAAACATTTTTGAATTGTCAAACTTCTGTATGAAAACCTTACAATATCAGACAAACAGAGTGAGGTTTATGTATCAAAATTAACCAGTTTCCTTAAGCCAAATACAACATGACCTGTCGAACTCCCATCATACTCTTTTTACAAAATGCAATGGGTGGAATATTTATGCAAACTAGGAAATTACACCCAATATGACCTCCGTTTATTCCTCAATGTGAGCCACAATGGATTTGAGTGCTTCTGCTCATGTATAAATCATTATGTGGCTCGCAGCAGCACATCTATCCAGTCTCATCTCTATTACACTTCCCTGTATGCCCTCTGTTTTCTGAATTTTGCTTACACCATTTAGGATGATATAGAAGTTACCTTTCCCAAACCTTTCTGATCAGAAACTCGTAAGTATTGTTCAGAATGTCATTGGAGACAGTTCAGCATTTCATACAGAGTGCACCTTACTTTTCAAATTTAAAAAAAAAACTCACAGAGCTACAGATTAAAATCAATACATCAAAACACCAAAAGAATACATAAAATACAGCGCATAGATTAATAAAAGATAGGTTTAAAGTGCTAATAAAAGTCCTTATAAGCTATTTTAAACAAGTGAGTTTTTAGGCATTTTTTTAAAGGTCTCCACGCTCTGTGGCGCCCTCAGGGTCTCTGGGAGGGCGCGCCAGAGTTCCAAAATACAGTGCATAGAATAATAAAAGATGGGTTTAACGTGCAAATAAAAGTCCTATAAGCTATTTTAAACAAGTGAGTTTTTAGGCCTTTTTTAAAGGACTCCTCGCTCTGTGGCGCCCTCAGGGTCTATGGAAGGGTGTTCCAGAGTCAAGGAGCTACCACTTAGAAAGCCCTGGCTTCCATGGTGGTCAGCTTGGTCTGCGGCTGGTGCAGACAGTGGATCGAGGTTGAGCGTTGAGGGCGTGAGGAGATGTGTGGTGTGAGGAGCTCTGTCAGAAAGGCAGGGGCGATTTGATGGACACACTGGCGTGTGAGCAGGCAGGCTTTGACTAAGATACTGTCCGGCCTCAACTTGGACTTGGTGATGCATGCTGGGATTTTCAGTTGCCTCTCCAGGTCACAGCTCTTCTATGTTCTCTCTGGCTTCTGGCCTATCTTAACGAATGGAATGGCCTTGGCTGCAGCTTGGGTCTGTTGATTGTCCTTTATCCCTCTACTGATTGCCTCGGCGACTCATGTCTCCATCGATAACAGCTGTCACTCAGCGCCCTTGGGGCAGCTACTTAAGATGTGTTCCAGTGTCCCTTCCTTGGAACACAGGGGGCATGCAGGTGTTAGATATAGATGAGCTTGGAAGGACATCATAAACCCCTTGGATCAGGGATTGATCCTCTTGGGGTTCCTCTGCCCGATGTCCTTCTAGGTGATGCACTGCTCCATCGCCAGCTCCCACTTCATCCAGGCACCTTGCCGCCTCATGGCCATTGCTCTGCTGGTCCACCTCCTTTACTGGGGCTCATACCTCCTCCAACACCAGTCTCTGCCTCCATCCCGCTGACAGACTCGTACCAGGTACATATTACCACATAACTGCCTATGTGGTTCAACATAGTTTGCCTAGGCTTTCTTGAATTTTAAAATCTATTCAAATCAGAGCAGGTGCCTGGCTGAAGGCTGAAGCAACATACATTTCAATCAATGTAATGTGAGTTTATTCATTCTAATATTCCATTATTTGATTAATTATCTATTTATTTATTTATTGAATGCAGCCTCAGCACGGGCCAGTGTGTTCCAGAGCCAGCCTCGGAGGGGCCACAGGGCAGTTCGTCCCTGAGTCGGTTCCCAAGCCCAGATAAATGCAGAGGGTTGCATCAGGAAGGGCCTCCGGCGTAAAACTTTTTGGCAAAACCAAATATGTGAATCAAACCTACGAATCTCATACTTTAGGCCCGGGTTAACAATGACCGTATTGGTGCCGATAACCTACAGGGTACCAGTGGAAATTGGGCTACTGTGGGTTGAAGAAGACAGGAGGAAGGCATGTTTGGAAGCAGAGAAAGAAGAGGATAGGCAAGAGTGTGGGAATGAGAGTAGGGACTATGAATATTGGAACAATGACAAGAAAAGGTAGAGAGTTAGTTGACATGATGCAGAGAAGAAAGGTGGGTATAGAGTTGTCTAGGAGACCAGGTGGAAAGGTAGTAAGGCTCAAGGCTTAGGAGCAAGTTTTAAGTTTTACTATCATGGTACTGACAGGAAAAGAAATTGAGTAGGAGTTATCTTGAAAGAGGAGTTTGTTGAGAATCTTATGGAGGTGAAAAGAATGACAGATAGACTTTTGAGTCTGAAACTGGAAACTGACGATGTGATGCTCAATGCTGTTCGTGGCTATGCCCCACAGGTGGGATGTGAGATAGAGGAGCAGGAGAAGTTCTGGAATGAGTTAGATGAAGTGATGCAGAATATCCCAGAGATGAGAGAGTGCTAAGTGGTGCAGGCGTCAATGAACATGTTAGTGCAGGCAATAGAGGCGATGAGGAATATATCAAGTTTGATATCCAGGATAGGAATGCAGATGGACTGATGGTGGTAGAGTTTGCAAAAAGGATGGAAATGGCTGTCGTGAATACTTTTTTTGTTATTCCAGAAAAGACAGGATCATTGGGTAACTTATAAGAACCAAGGTAGGAGCATACAGACCACTATACCATCATGGACAGATTAGGTCATCTGTAAGAGATCAGTGACTGCAAAGTAGTGGTAGGTGAGAGTGTAGCCAGACAGCATAAGATGATGGTCTGTACGATGACTCTGGTGACAAGGAAGGGCAAGGGGACAAAGGCAGAGCAGAGGACAAAGTGGTGGAAGCTGAAAGGGGAGGATTGTTGTATGGTTTTCAGGGAGGAGTGGGGAAAGGCTCTGGGTGGTCAAAGAGAGCTTCCAGATGACTGGACAACTACAGCTAATGTGATCAGGGAGACAGGTAGGAGAGTACTTGGTGTGCCATCTGGAGGGAAGTAGATAAGAAGAGCTAGTGGTGGAATGAGAATGTGCTTGAGTACATACAGAGAAAGCGGTAAGCAAAGAAGAAATGGGACACTAAGGGGAGTAAAGAGAACAGAGAGAAATACAGGGAGATACAACAAAAGTTAAAGATAGAGGTAGCAAAGTCAAAACAAAGGGGGTACGATGACTTGTATAATCGGTTGTTCTGTCAGGAGGGAGTAAATGATTTATAAAGGTTTTGGAAAACAGAGATGACAGAGAGAAAGTGATTGAAACAGAGAGACAGTGATGGAAAGGATTTACAGCAGGTCTGGGTGATTAAGGATAGAGAGCGAAATGTATTGGCAGATGCTAGAAGAGTGATTGGAAGATGGAAAGAGTACTTTCCAGATGAATGAGGAGAGTTGATGAATGAGGAAAACGAAGGAGAGGGAAGGGCAGAAGATGTGACTATTGTTGACCTCAAAGTAGCAGAGATTAGTAAAAGATTAGTAAAAGTGAAGTGAGGAAGGAACTGAAGAGGATGAAGAATGGAAAGGCAGTTGGTCCAGATGATATACCCGTGGAGGTATGGAAGTGTATAGGAGAGGCAGCGGTAAAGTTTCTGGCCATGTTATTCAGCAGGATCTTAGAGAGTGAGACGATGCCTAACGGATGGAGAAGAGGTGTGATGGTGCCAATTTTCAAGAATAAGGGGGATATGCAGAATTGTGGTCACTATAGAAGGATAAAGTTGAAAGGCCATACAATGAAGTTATGGGAAAGAGTTGTGGAAACTAGTTGATTGGAAAAGTCAGCATTTGTGACCAGCATTGTGGCTTCATGCTTAGAAAGAGTATTACAGATGCACTATTTGATTTGAGAAGACTGGAAGTGTTGTTTATATTTTCTCCATTCGTGCAAGAAAAGGCAAAACTTTTGCCAGAAAACTGTCATGTAAAAGCTTAATGTTGAAATGTCAATACGATCTGACCCGTTGGCCAGGAGTCGTGACTAGCTTAAAAGCAATTAAATGATGGTCCGAAAACCCAACTGGGATCATATTGCATTTGATTAATCAGACTAGCAGGGTCTTAGAAATGTAAAGCCTGTCAAGTCTGGCCGCTGACACCCGACCGTTGCAGGTCCTGACCCTAGTGTAGTTTCTGGCTAGTAGGTTTATTATCCTGTAAGTGTCACGCAGGTCATAAGAAGACGTGAAAGTTCGGAGGGTCCAAGAATATGCTGTATAGGGCTCCCTACCTAATCTGTCAACAGTCTCATCAAGAGTGCAGTTAAAGTTTCCACCCAAAAAGACAAGAGTGATACATGGTCACTTACTTTCTTTTCCTCAAATTTTGCCTTTTTGCCTTTCTCAGAAGTGTGACCTGTTTCTGCAAGCGGTAGCATTTCCTTTCATCCAAAGGGTACAGATCTTGCAGTTTGTTAATGGATCTGACCGATTTGATAAATTTGACAGTGTCACTAAGATAGTTAGAGACGTCAACTTTTCTGTAGAAAGTATCGTCTTGGAATTGTTAATGTCCTCTAAGGAGTAAAGATCATTCCGTAATTTGGTGCTTCCACTAACTGAAACCATGTCTGACTCCGTCTCACATTCCATGTCTTCACCCTCACCTAACTCTCTCTCCCTGTCTCATCTGTTTCCGCAGTAGTGGCGTCACGTTTGGGAACCGAAAAACTTTGCATGCAATGCATGCCTATCCTGCAGTGGGTCCTTATCAAGAGGCAAAGGGGTCAGGTTCAGTAGCATTGTGGCACCGGTGGGTGCAGCCTCACCGGGCGTTGATACATTAGCAGCTGCTCCCCCAGTGGGCGCACCCATCTCTGCTCCAGCGGGCGGCACAGCAAGAAAAGCATCCACGACTTCAGCAGAAGCCCGCAATGTCACCATCCCCCCATCAATCAGATAGCCCTCCGATCTGGCTTCCTGTGTGGACAAGCAAGCCGTTTGTTGCCCACATCCCCACATTCAAAACATTTAATCTGCCCTGAACTGGCGTACACCATATATGAGGGATCTCCATGCTTCACACTGAATGAAACATCCAGGGTTTGTGACGACGCTTGAAAAAACATATGAACTTCAGAGACTGAACATGCCTCAGCTGAGGATCCTTGCACCGCAGGCTTACTGTTTTTAAGCCACTTGCAAACTTTCCGAACCTTTTAGGTCAATTTTCCAACAGTCCGTTCGGAATGAATGGTGGTACACCAGAGACGGTGATCCGTGTTGAGGGTACAGACAGGGGGGACACCTGCACGAAGGTATCGCCAATGACCACACTGTTAGCATCAAGCTGGTGAATGAGCGCTTCCGGCTTCAGGAAGGCAACCGCAGCTGGGTTCATTCTTGACGTGTACGTCAGATTTTAGTGTCCTACCTGACCGCTGACTGCAAGCAGCATACCCACCACAGACACCGTGTTGTTAAGCAGCATTATCCGTACTCTGTGCTGAAGAGACGGAGGGGGGGACGCCATGTCTCTGACTAGCCGGCACCGCCAGGCAGGTGCGTGGGCGCATCTCCCGACCCAAACTATCAAACAAAGTTATCAAAAATCACGAATACGAACAGAAAAAAAACAGACAGAAAAGAAATTAGAAAAATTAAACTACATACACGCAAAGTGGGTGGAAAAGTGGCCCAAACGGTCTAAAAAGACACTTTCAATATCCACTTCTCTGTCACACACCCGCTTGATTGCATTTTTAATGTGTTTATACATTTGTTTGTGGGATTAATTGTTTGTCTATCATTTGTATACATTATGCTGTACTCAGCCAGGAAGAAGCTTTAGTACTTAATATTTTAATACTCATCAAATAGATCAAATTGATTACATCAAAAATGTGTGTCTAACTTGAATGGAACATAAAAGCATTTGGCGAAATAAGCCTATGGAGGTTCTCAGTCACTCAGGTCGAGGTTAGTTCTTGTCCAAACCTTTTGTGGCAGTTGGACTTCAATTTCTTCCCATTGAGATTTTTCACCTATCATCGGCTTCTTTATCTTCAGAACTGATGAATCCCCGTTTCCACAAAAACTATTTCAACAACAATTTGGCAAAATAGTCACTTGTTCTGATTTGTTGGTTTGCAATGCCAAAATATGACAAAGCATAAAAAAAGGGCCTTGTGTCAGTCGCCATCCGTGAGAGTTTATAGGTCTTAAATCTGTAGTGGTTTGTTATCTTGACCTGGAGGAAAACAATTGACAGTTTTGTAGAAGAAATCTTAATTTATTATTCAAGATTCATCATAAAGATGGATTTTTCTGTTACACACCATTTTACTGGATTCAGTTTTGTTTTTATATCATTTTTTTGCACGCATAGAGGAAAACAACCATGCACCCTTTCTCTACATATCTGGGCAATTTAAGTTCTACAAAAAGGTACACTTCAGTTCCGACTGTATGTTTTTGGGCTGTGGGAGGAGACCTTCTTGCTGTGAGATGAAAGAAGTAACCACTGCGCCGCCATGCATGTGTGTATCAATATATTGTGGCGAGCCGTGGTTTTGCAAAATAACAAATTGACCCAAGGATGAATTTCTCATAGTATAATGCTCTCTAGAATGGGGTGGGGTTAATTTGACAACCAACAAATAGGGAAAACCCAAGGGGGGTAGCATTTCCCGAAGCCAACAGTTACACTCAAGGTGCAGCCCCCATCATGACAACTAACGGTGGCAAGTAGGCAAGTGTAACACAACAGCAACAACATTTTACAACTATTCAACATTGTACAACTATTCACACGCCCAAAAAAGATGTCTCTCGATGGATGAAGTTGCACGGTGGGCGACAAGCAATAGTCAACACAAAACCTTCAGTATTCATCCTTTTACCTGACGAGAACCGGGCTGGTGGAGGGCTTGATAATCCCAGTCTCCAACATTTCATTTATCTTTTGCTCAGCTGCAGCCTGCTTGGGGAATAGTAGACGTCGGGGGCGGAGATTAATCAAATTGACCCATCCAGTGTCAATTTCATGTTGGACCAAACTGGTCTGGGTACTGTCTTCATCTCTGGCTGCAAAAATATCAGCAAACGTGTCCAGGAGTTTCCACAAATAGCGTTTCTAACCCGTCTCCAAATCCAATACAAATCATCAACTGCCTGTCAAGTCTCAGTGGACGTTGGCTCGGGGATGCTGGATTGCTTCCTCGGACGATTGGTGTTGAGCCGTTGCTCCTCGGGCTGGAGGGCTGGAGGTGAAATCGCAACTGTCCGTCTTCACCAGTCAAATGGAGAGCAATAGCTTCCACACCAAGGTATAGTGTTCCCTCGGGTTGGCGCTGCCCATCCTTGGGCCACCACCGCCTATCCCCGGGTCACCCTTGGCTCAATATACTGCGCATTTGAAAGATAACATTCATGGAGATTTTAAAGAAACAAAACCAACAGACTTATGGAATTAAACATCTTTACCCAAGTTATTTTCAAATGAATGCAACTTTGATTTTACAGATCAGAATGCAGAACAGTACTCTTTGTTTCTTTTTTTGTTTCTTAAAATACGTTAAGTCGTATTGTTGAGAGAATGTTGTTTTGAGATTTGTTATCTAATTAAAGTGTTCATGTCAAATCTTACTATTGCAACTGGATTTACTGTAGTTTATTTCTTTGAAGACATTCCACAAAAACGTTCTCATTGGAAATTGGAATGGAAAACACTGGACCACGTTCACACTAAATTCAAAGGTGCGCACAAAGGCCACCCTGCCACTCCACCCTTAGACAGTCAGAACATTTGGCTCTGTTTTTACCAACTACTTCCCAATTCCTCATGTGCAGGACCAAGAGCCAGGTTCAAGACAACTCGAATCTTGTATGAGGAGACTGAGGTAGCACTGCAAGGAGGTCTTGAGCACAAAAGGTCAGGGCACTTGAACCACGGGGACACAGGGTAATAGACCTCCAAGGTACTTGAGTACATCAGGTTCTGGTTTGAGATCACCGCCGAACCCCTGCATGTGCCTCTGCTGTCTGTTTTCCCATTTTTGCACAAAAGTGTTTATATTGTTTATATTGTCCAGATTTTAATTTTTTATATTTTCTGATACTTTGTACGCCACTGTTTTAATTGTATTTATAACTTAACTAAAGTGACTGCACTGTCCA
Source organism: Fistularia tabacaria (assembly GCA_901007705.1). Lineage (NCBI taxonomy): Eukaryota > Metazoa > Chordata > Actinopteri > Syngnathiformes > Fistulariidae > Fistularia > Fistularia tabacaria. The sequence continues at coordinate 99,098 of CAAKHD010011853.1, forward strand.
CATTCTTCTGTGCAAATTGAAATTTTCCCACTGTGGGATGATCAAAGGCACATCTGACTCTGACTCTATTCTTTTCTATTCTAAACCAAAGCCCTGGTTTAACAGTACTGTTTACACTGCTGAGAGACAGAAACGCATTGTCCAGTTCATGTGACAGGAAGGCCTACATGTGAACTGTAATGGACCAGAGAAGAGGGATTATTTCTGTCAAAAGGTAATATAAAATGGAAATGAAACAGCATTTCCAGGACAAAAATCACAGCATGTGGGAGGAGATCAGAAAAAACACCAACTGAACAAAAAAAAAAAAAAAACAAAACATGCTCATCCTCTGCAGTCAACTCCTCCCTGATAAGCTAGGCATTTTCTCCTCGGGGTTTGACAACACCACCAGAAGCGGGAGAGTTCCACTTCCAGCACCCCTCGACCTCAATCAGCTGCCCCAGCCACTACTCCATGTGCTCACCAACCAGCTGCTGTCTGGTCACTGACTAACAGTCACTACCTGTATGAAGGTCACGACCATCATCCTAACCCTGAAGCATTCATCAGTCACAAGCTGGAATGGCAATCAGCCCGTCTCATGAACTCCAATGATCAAGAATTGCTTTGAGAGACCAGTCATGAAAAACATCAAGGCCTCCATCCCTGCTAATCTGGACTAATATCAGTTTGGCTATGAAAACAAACAGGTGGACTGAGGATACCATTTAACACTTCGAAGTGCTCTGACACACACATACATGAGGATGCCGTTTGTGGACTTCAGTTCTGCTTTAACACTTTCAACCCAGACAAGCAGGTCGACAAGTTCCTGTCACCGGGCTTCGACTACCACCTCTTTAATTGGATTAACGACTTTCTATCCAACACACCCCAGCAAGTGAGACATCATCTCCTCCAACACCATTCTCAACACCGGCAATCCCCAAGGCTATGTTTTCAGTCCACTCCTATAATCACATTTCACACACGACTGCACCCCATTCATGACACAATCTCCATATACAAGTTTGCAGATGACATAGCTTTGGTGGGCCTGATAAACAGCAACGATGAGGTAGCTTGCTGTGCCCTTATATCCTGGTGTCAGTTAAAAATGTCTTGCTTCTCAACATCAACAAGGCTAAGAAGCTTCTCATTAAATTCATGAAATACAAGGACACAAGTCTGGTGATCCCCGGAGAAGAGGTGGAACAGGTGGAGAGTTCCATGTACCATGGTGTTCATCTCTCACAGGACTTGACGTGGGGACTGAATACCAGGGAGCTATGGGTGTTCTGTGTGGTTCTCCAGCAGCGGATCATGCTGACTACACAAGATATCATCGGTGCCTGTCTTCTGTCCCTGGAACAGATTTGCTCTGACTGGCTGATTAACAGCGCTGTAAAGATCAGCTCTGACTGCAAGTACCCCGGACAATCTCTCATTGACAGCCAACCCACAGCAGGATAGAACTATATAAAAGTATATTTTATTTTGTTATTACGTATACTTTATAATTTATACCATACTCATGCTGCTGTGAAAAGGACTGTTGTCAAATTCATTTTACTGTACATGACTGTGCACTAATAATAAATTATCTTATCTTGTCTTATCTTATCTTATCTTATCTTATCTTATCTTATCTTATCTTATCTTATCTTATCTTATCTTATCTTATCTTATCTTATCTTATCTTATCTTATCTTATCTTATCTTATCTTATCTTATCTTATCTTATTTAATCTATAGTCTGAGAGGCGTCTGCTGTGCTAACAGACTTTGGGGACTTTTTGCTACACTAACTGTTTGGGTAAGGCAGAGGTCTAATCTGTTGTGTTGTTATGTTAACAAGTCAGGTGTTATGCAGCAGTTTGGTTGAATAGGGTTACTATGTTAATGTTTTCATCATTATGTGTGTGTTTGGTAAAACAAAGAAGGAATTTGGAAGTGTCATCTCTATTGGAATTTGAATTAGTTATTGTGAGGCGAATGCATTGATTGTGTAAAACAAAATAAGTCAGATAGTTCACTAAGGTGAGGGCCTGCTGTGGTTTGGTCACCCCTCCCAAGCATATTGAGTGGTATTGCAATGTCCCTGCATTTTTTTCTGTCTTTGTCATGTTCCTGGTGCTTCCTTTTGGCAGTCCCTGTTTTGGCAAAGGCCCAGTTAAGGTAGCCACAATATTTAAGGGGTTTGTTCTCTGCCTAATAATTGGAGGCTTTAATCACCTCTAGTTTGTGCTAAGGGGATGGTGAGAGTAGAACAAAATGTACCGATTTGTGTGTGTTGGTTTATGTTGGATACTTATGTTCAGTTTTCTGTCCTGTAGGTTATGTACTGAGAGGTCCAAGAAGGGCCGTGTGACATCAGTGCATCTTCTTTTGTGGAATTAATGTGGGTTGTCATTCGTGTTGTGTCATATGCTGACCTCTTGTCCTGATTTTAACCCATATGTCATCCACATACCTGAACAAATGGGTTTTTATTGTGCTCTGGAAAGGGACATATGAAGATAGATATTTTTCCCATGTTTCCATAATTTATATCTATATCTATATCAATATCTTTATCCATGTCTATACTTTATATGGTCAATACATAATGTATTCCATACATGTAGATATTCTGTATAATCTTGTAAATATATAGTTTCTTTATCGACAAACCTTTTCCTTCGTTGAATGCTCTTTGAAAACTCAAAAATATATAAATTTGAACATTTTCACATCGTGTCACTGTGTTTTTGATGATAGTAGCCGAATAGCTAATCAGCAAGGAACAACAGTATGGATGGCAAACTGTTTTAAAGTAAAGAGAGATGAAGTGAGGAAGCAAAGCAATGTAGGAGTTTTTCATCCATCAATAGGGGCCTTTCCCTCAGGGTCTTTGGGAATTGAGCCAGCAACCCCCTGAGAGCTAGCAGTGCAAGTTCCTGCCTTTAGATGCACCTGTATTTACACCAGACCACACACATATGCACACATACACACACACGCGCACACACACACGTACGCACACACACACACACACACACCCACAAACACACACCTACGGATTCCGAGACATTCAAATATAACTGCCTGCACGAACAAAGAGCTCCCCCTCAAACCTCTTCCAACTCTTTTTCTGGCATCAACATTTTCTAGCATGTCACTTTATGAATGATGATTTACTATACAGAGGAAAGGGCCAGATAGGCATTTTTGTGCTCTGGGGAATAGATTTAACAGAAACAGCACTCCTAAAAACAGAGAGGCATCTGTAAAAACTGTCGAAGAACTAATTTTAGTATGGGCGATTGCATAAACTAGGCCACACTTTCAACATGGTTGTGAAAATAAAATGCTCTTGTTTCTCAATCAGGGAGAACTGAAACGAATGGAGAGCCTATAAATTTACAAGTGTAAGTCTACATTCAGCCCCAGTTGACAGCAAGAAATGCATTTGTATAGCAGTGGTTTAATTGTGGTGTCAGCAAGTGACCAACTTGCAACTTTTTTAAGATCCAGAGTTCCATGCTGAATGTATGTTTTTCTCATTTTCCCAAGCCAAGAATCTACTGACAGCCTAATTTTATAATTTTCACACCTCCGTAGTTGAGTTTTAAAAATAAAATCATCAAAATCCACTCTTCCATGTGATACTCTATTACTGTAGCATCACCTTACTAAATTGGCAACATGAATGTAAGTGGATTTTACTAGCTGATTTAAGATTTCCAGAGGTAAACTGACACAGGCCAAACACTGCTATGTGCAGTTGGCTAAACATAGTCAGTCAGAGTAATGGAGTGGTCTATATAGCGAGCCACAATTCATTCTTGTGGAGGTCTCACCATTGTGTCCAACATAAAGAAGATGTCGCTTCAGCCTCACAGCACGAAGGACCCTGGTTCAATTCCGTCAGGGGACCTTTCTGTGTGGAGTTTGCATGTTAGGCTTTGAACTAACCCTAACCCGAACCCATGTCTGCGAGGGTTTCCTCCACGTGCTCTTATTTCCTCCCACAGTCCAAAAACATGCAGCAGGTTAATTGGAAAAAATTGGGAAAATTACGCAGAAAGATTGATTTAGTAAATGTTGTTCGTCCGTATGTGTGGCTCTGTGATTGACTGGCGACCAGTCCAAGGTGTACCCCGCCCAATGACAGCCGGGATAGGCTCCAGCATCCCCCGCGACCCTGAGTGCAGGATAAGCGGCAGATGATGGAGGTGGTGCATGCCAGACTTCTTTTGATAGCTGATAGTATAATTTTAATTCCAGCATGATAATGGTGACTTTAGTCCTCAAAAACAACCGGATGAGACCAAGAAAGACCACATATTAATTACTGAGACTAAACTTCAGTCACTATGTTCTTCTAGAGTTTGCTACATCCTCATGGATTAAATCATTTAAAATACAAAAGCAAACGACTTCTAGTATTGAGGAGTTGGAGAAAAAATAAAATATGTGTTGTGTTTTAAAAGCTGCACAGTGAAACAAGTGTTTAATAATTTATTTGTTTCAACATCTCATGAGCTTTTATGAGCTACAAGCTGGTGCACAGCAGCAGTGGCAGCTGCTTCAAGAGATTTTGGACAAACACTAGACTCAGATGCTTCACCAGTATAACAGAATGTAACACCATATTCATTTGCAGTCCTGTAACATTTAGCACATACCCTTACAATTCAGCACACCTTTTCCAACAAAATCTTGCATCGAAGCAACAGAAGCCCAGCTGCAGGCACCACAGAAGCCTGGTCGAAAAGATGAGAGCAGCCAGTGCCTGAAGGGATGTTCCTGTCATCACCAAAGTCGGTGAATGTTTAGAGACACAGGAACAAGAAATAAGTTCAAAAATAGAAATAAAAGAAACTAGAATCCGGCCATTGCACACAGTTCTGATTTTGTCTGTATCCACAAAGTGAAGTATCTCTAGATGAATGAATGATGGAGATTACCAGGCCTGATGGGCCTATCAATTAGCGACAATATTTCTTTCCGATTGTTTCAACTGTCACTGAAAGAAAATGCTTTGAATTAGTAATGGAAAACTCTTTGTTGGTAAATGCCAATAGTGAGATCATTACAAAGCACATATTAAGCTCGGAAAACAACATATTTGATGCAAATTGCAATATAAATTTCCCATCTTTAACCATCAGCATGAAGCTATTATACAGCCTGAAATGTTTGTTCACAATTATAAAAATGTTTGGCTTGGTTTGCATCCATTGAACAAGACCAATTTACATGTATATTTGTTTCTGTTTCAGCATCAGCACATTTACATCCCTGTCCAGGCTGTTAGCCAAACCGCCCTTCTGTGTGTGGATTGTTTTCTGTGTTAATTACCTTTAAATTCAAAAAAAAAAAAAAAAAAAAAAAAGAAAAAACTTGAAAATACATGTAATCAAGCGAATATGTTATGTTATCAAATTATTCTTTTTTTGCCATTGTTTTATATATAGGTAGGAACGTAGATGCACTGGTAAATTGAGAGCTTCGTCTTACGGCTCAGCTCTTTCTTCACCACGACAGACCAGCAGACAGAGTCCGCATTACTGCAGACGCTGCACCGATCCACCTGTCGATCTCCTGTTCCATCCCCACTTTTGAAGAAGACCCCGAAATACTTGAACTCCTCCACGTGGAGCAGGACCTCTTTCCTGACCTAGAGTGGGCACTCCACCCTTTTCCGGTTGAGCACCATGGTCTCGGATTTGGAGGTGCTGATCCTCTTCACACTCAGCTGCGAGCCGCTCCAGTGAGAGCTGGAGATCATGGCCTGATGAAACCAACAGAACCACATCATCTGCAAAGAGCAGAGACTTGATCCTGTGGCCACCAAACCAGATCCCCTCGACGCCCTGGCTGCACCTAGAAATTCTGTACTTAAAAATTATGAACAGAATCGGTGACAAAGGGCAGCCCTGGCTAATGAAATAATAATTGGACCAAAATAATATACAAAACAAAACAAAACAAATATTGTGGTGGACACTAAAGGGTGTGGCCTCTCACACAGGTACTGATGGCTTGTTGGACGTGGTTACGAAGGGTACATATACTGACGTTCCTGAATGTTCGGAAGAGAGGAACTGTTCTGTTGGTGTGTAAGGAATAAAGTTGGAAACTCCCCCACAAAGCCTCAGTCATTTCCTCAGCAACACAGCACATGTGTGGTGTACATTAAAGGGTGTGGCCTCTCACCCAGGGACTGACGGCTTGGGGGGGCGTGGTTAAAGAGGGTACATATACTGACGTTCCCGAATGTTCGGAAGAGATAAATTATTTTGTTGGTGTGTCTACTAATTTAAGTTTGAACCCCTCTATAAATCCGTTGTCATATTTCCTCATCGACACGCCACAATATATACAAAATAACACACATAAATATTTTTTACATCTTGATTTTTTGAGTAATAAATATGTATTTATTTTCATATATACTTATTTATGTATTTATTTACATATGTGTTTATTAATTCTGTCTGCCCAATTCCAAATTCCTTCAATATCCAGCACAATTTTGAGCAGTAAATCAACTAACACAAAATCAGCAATTATGTCTGAGTCTTTTGTGATAATGTTGCGCATCGCTGTGTTTCTGGAAGTCACTCATATGTGTGTTCCTCGCTATCATGTTCATCCAAGTGAGTGACAGCTTCCCGTATTCTGTGACATGTAGTTTCATTTTAAACGCAGACCAGAAATCCCATCACATACTTCAAAGTGATGCTCCAGTGACTCAGGGTGGAAGAATTTTGAAGAAAAAAAAAAAGCATGGTAATATCCGTCATTCAAATGTAAACACTTGTTGTTCGTTTGCATTTGTATGTGTGTGTGGGTTTAGAACAGCAAGAAAAAGCAGCTGCAGCATCAGTCAATTTCTTTGACAAATTCCCAGGGTGAAGTTTAAGTAGATGTGCTCTTGGACTAGAATTGAATTTAGCTGATTCATTTTTGTTTGCTTGGATCCCGCAGGACACCTACCATGCAGAGTTGTTTGCTGCTTCAATGAAATCAAGTGGAGCAGATTTGGGTGGTAAAGCACATTGTTAATGAACCGTAACATAAATTTGAATGAATCATCATACTACTTTGGGAGGTTTTCTCGGAAGAACTTTTGCTTCCTTTGTAATTTTTGCAGAAACAAAATGGCAAGGACAAATGACAGTGATAGAAAGGATATAAATATGAAGTGTCTTTGGTGTGGAAAGTAGGCAATGATAATGTTATTATATGTTTGAATGGTCTCAAAAACGGGCCAGAAATTCCAGTATTGCATGATCCTTTGTTTATGTATTTTCATTATACACATGCACACACACATACACACACACACAGACGCATAAATACATATATTATTATTACAAGTTATTACAATGCATTATTTTTTTTTTTATTTTTACGTAAAGATGTCAGCAGTGTGAATATTGAAGATGGTTTATTGAGGCATGCTGCTAATGCTTTTATGATGTTCATGTCTTGTTAATGAGAGACAAATGCCATCAAATGTCAAGGAAATGCAAGAATGGTACTGATTTTCTGGATCAATTCACATCTGTGAACGGTTGACTTGGTTAGGAGGCACTTCCATAGATGTGACAGCTAAATATGATACTTTGTTTTACTTGACATATTATCTAGTTTGAAAATAGAAACACTTGATGCTAGAAGGAAAAAGAAAAGACATGTCTATTTAAATAAAGAACATACACGTGGTTTTATGACACATATAATAGAGGTGAAGTAAAGCCATTTTTACTTTTTTTTAATTAAATGTGTCCTTTCACATTTATTATTCTAAAAATAATTTCTTTATGAACTTGATTAAGTTTATGTCAATCAAACAGTTATGTCTGCATGAGGTACTTTGTGAAAGATGTGGATTTATTTATCTATTTTTTTTCTTTGTAGTAACACTAAATTTAAATGTTTTAACTTTAAGATAAAATTTCCTTGACCAGAAATGGTAACTTGATTATAGTTAAATAATTCTCATGAAACACATTGTCACACACATTGTTACTAGGCAATGATAAAACATAGCTGACTGACTGATTTTATGTCTCTTTGTGTTAATCAGAAATTTCATATAATAATTATTTTACATATAAATATCTTCTTCTCTTCTTCTTCTTCTTATCCTTTCTGCTTTTCCCTTTCAGGGGTCGCCACAGCGAATCAACCTTCTCCATCTAACCCCATTCTCTGTTTCTCCTCTATCACACCAACTACCTTCATATTTTCTCTACGTCCATAAATCTTCTCTTCGGTCTTCCTCAAGACCCCCTGCCTGGCATCTCCCATTCCAGCTTCCGTCTACCAATATAGTCCCTATCCCTCCTCTGTACATGGCCGAACCATCTCAGTCTGGCCTCTCTGACCTTCTCTCCAAGAGATCTAACATGAGCTGTCCCACTGATGGACTCATTTCTTATCCTATCCATCCTCGTCACTCCTAAAGACAACCTCAACGTCTTCATTTCTGCTACCTCCAGCTCTGACTCCTGTCTTTTGTTCAGTGCCACTGTCTCCAAACCATACAGCATCGCTTGTCTCACCACTGTTTTGTAAACCTTTACTTTCATTCTAGATGAAATTATCCTATCACAAAGAACCCCTGAGACTTTTCTCCACCCCTTCCAACCTGCTTGGACCCGTTTCTTTACCTCTTTTCCACACTCTCCGTTGCTCTGGACTGTTGACCCGAAGTACCTGAAATCCTCCAACTTCTTGTTCTCCACTCTCTGTAGCCTCACCGCTCCACCCGGGTTCCTCTCATTCACACACATATATTCTGTCTTGCTGCAACTAACCTTCATTCCTCTCCTTTCTAGACCAAACCACCACCTCTCAAGATTTTCCTCAACCCATTCCCTGCTCTCACGACAGATCACAATGTCATCTGCAAACATCATGGCCCGTGGAGATTCCTGTCTAACCTCATCTGTCAGTCTGTCCATCACCACTGTAAACTAGAAGGGGCTCAGAGCTGATCCCTGATGAAGTCCCACCTCAACCTTGAACTTCTCTGTTTCACCTACAGCACACTTCACGACTGTCTAACAACCAGCATCCATGTCCCGGACCAGTCGAACATACTTCTCTGCTACTCCAGACTTCCTCATACAATACCAGAGTTCCTCTCTTGGCACCCTGTCTAATGCTTTTTCTAGGTCTACAAAAGCGCATTAGCATTAACAGCATTAGCATTCTCTAAGTGAATACTCCATCTGTGGCACTCTTTCTAGGCATGGAGCCATACTGCTGCTCACAAATACTGACTTCTGCTCTCAATCTAGTTTCCACTACTCTCTCCCATAACTTCATTGTATGGCTCATCAACTTTATCCCTCTATAGTTACTGCAATTCTGCACATTCCCCTTATTCTTAAAAATGGGCACCATCACACTTCTTCTCCACTCTTCAGGCATATTTTCTTTCTCTAAGATCCTGTTGAATAATCTAGCCAAGAACTCTAACGCTGCCTCTCCTAAACATTTCCATACCTCGACAGGTATATCATCTGGTCCATATGCCTTTCCATTCTTCATCCTCTTCAATGCCCTCCTCTCTTAACTTTTACAAATCTCTGCTACTCTGTGGTCTACAATAGTCACCTCTTCTTCCCTTCCCTCTCTTTCATTTTCCTCATTCATCAACTCTTCAAAGTACTCTTTCCATCTTCCCATCACTCTTCTAGCATCTGTCAATACATTTCCCTCTCTATCCCTAATCACCCGGACCTGCTGTACATCCTTTCCATCTCTATCTCTCTGTTTTGCCAACCTGTATAAATCATTCTCTCCCTCCTTACTGTCCAACCGAGCATACAAGTCATCGTATGCCCTTTGTTTTGCCTTTGCTACCTCTAGCTTTACCTCACGCTGCATCTTCTTGTACTCCTGTCTGTTCTCTTCAGTCTTCTCAGTGTCCCCCTTCTTCTTTACTAACTGTTTTCTCTGGATACATTATTGCACTTTCTCATTCCACCACCAGGTCTCCTTATCAACTTTCCTTACAGTTGACACACCGAGTACTCTCCTACCTGTCTCCCTGATCACATTAGCTGTAGTTGTCCAGTCATCTGGAAGCTCTCCCTGACCACCAAGAGCCTTTCTCATCTGCTCCCTGAAAACCATACAGCACCCCTCCCCTTTCAGCTTCCACTTCCAGTCATCCTACAAACCACCATCCTATGCTGTCTGGCTACACTCTCACCTACCACTACTTTGCAGTCACTGATCTCTTTCAGATGACCTCGTCTACCCAAGATGTAGTCTGTCTGCGTGCTCCTTCCTCCGCTCGTATAGGTTTCTTTTCTGGAAAAAAGCATTCACAATAGCTATTTCCATCCTTTTTGCAAAGTCTACCACCATATGTCCCTCTACGATCCTATCCTCGATACAAAACCTGCCCATCACTTCTTCATCACCTCT
>CAAKHD010011854.1:0-20330 GCA_901007705.1 Fistularia tabacaria
TTCTGGCTAGATTATTCAACAGGATCTTAGAGAAAGAAAAGATGCCTGAAGAGTGGAGAAGAAGTGTGATGGTGCCCATTTTTAAGAGCAAGGGGGATGTGCAGAATTGCAGTAACTATAGAGGGATAAAGTTGATGAGCTATACAATTAAGTTATGGGAGCGAATAGTGGAAACTAGACTGAGAGCTGAAGTCAGTATTGTGTCAGGTTGTGAGACAGTGGTGAAGTGTGCTTTAGGTGAGACAGAGAAGTTCAAGGTCGGGGGTGGGACTTCATCAGGGATCAGCTCTGAGCCCCTTCTTGTTTGCAGTGGTGATGGACAGGCTGACAGATGAGGTTAGACAGGAATCTCCATGGACCATGATGTTTGCAGACGATATTGTGATCTGTAGTGAGAGCAGGGAACAGGTTGAGGAAAATCTTGAGAGGTGGAGGTTTGCTCTAGAAAGGAGAGGAATGAAGGTTAGTCGCAGCAAGACAGAATATATGTGTGTGAATGAGAGGAACCCGGGTGGAACGGTGTGGCTGCAGGGAGTGGAGATCAAGAAGTTGGCTGATTTCAGGTACTTAGGGTCAACAGTCCAGAGCAACAGAGAGTGTGGAAAAGAGGTTAAGAAACGAGTTCAAGCAGGTTGAAATGAGTGGAGAAAAGTTGTGGAGAGTGGAGAAGCCCATGGTCAGTGCAACTGTCTACCGGGAAATTTTAGACCACTTCATGCTTCCTTCTGCTGGCAAGCTTTATGGAGATGCTGATTTCCTTTTCCAGCAGGACTTGGCACCTGTCCACACTGTTGCTTGATTGGCCAGCAAACTCTGAACCCCATACAGAATCTATGGGGTATTATCAAGAGGAAAATGACAGACATCAGACCCAACAATGCTGATGACCTGGGCTCCCATTACACCTGAGCAGTGTCACAGGCTGATCCATGGCATACCACATTTTGATGCAACAATTCATGCATAAGGAAGCCCAACAAAGTATTGAATGCATGGATATGATGATACTTTTCAGACACTGAATACTGATTAGCATTGTCTGTAAGCCATAATCCTCAAAATTTCAACAAATAAAAGCTTCGTTTATTTCACTTTATGTGTAATGAATCTACATACTATCTGTGTTTTACTATCTGAAATGAGTTTTTCACATTTTTGGAGATGTTCCTGTATATGCAGTATAAATAAGAAAATATTGAAAACATGACCTTCTAAATATTGCAATATTGCATGTAGCATGTATTCAGAGTACGAGAAACTCCAGTTCGGGAGACAGTGTTGGGTAGTTGGTAGTTAGCAGTACAAATTCTGGTCCAAACACATTAAAGAACAAATAATTATATGTTTGACTGTTCTGTGTATAGTAAAACTCAGGAGAAGTTCTCCAGTCTTAAATTACTTGGCCTTTGTCTATGTCCTTTAGGTTTGGTTAAATTCTGTTTATTTCACCTGCCATGTGTTTTGAACTAGATTTTGTGACAAATCTTCAGTTGGGGTATCCTGCGCTGATGTTGATTATCTTTTCCACTATTTGTGTGAAGTGGCTGTTGTGAAAATTAAGCTTGTTCTCCTCCTTTTTAAGTCTTTTTTAAGTTTTTATCTCTCACACATTTATCTGAGGATTCTGCTTGTGTGAAAACCCTTCAACTCCATGTCACCAGTTCTACCACAAAGACTTTTAATAACGACATGATTATGAATGTGATGGTGTCCTACATTGATAAACTAATTTCATCCTATATAAGCAACCCTTTAATCCAGTTTGACGCATCAACATTCACACACTGGGACATTTTGATATTCCTCTGTAGTTTCCTATACAACATTTTGAATAAAATGAGAGTAGTCTTCCATCCCTCTTCCTGTGTTTTGAACTTCGCTGCCAGTTTTGCTATTTTCATCCATCCATCCATCCATCCATCATCTGCTGCTTACCCTGCACTCAGGAGTGCAATGAGCACTAATGCAGACATGATGCAGACATGATGCAAGCATTGCATGTGTGATCCAAGGTCAGTGAGGATGTAGCATCACAACAAAAAAGGTAGTACTTTATTTAGAAGCATCTTAATATAAAGTGAGCTTTATGGTGACAAGAGGCTTTCATTACAAAGAAGTGGAAACAAACGACAGGCATTGAACCTGTATTTCATCCTTGCACAATAATATTTTGCTTTGATAGCATTTGATCAGCAGTTTTTGAAAGAAGGCCGTGAAAGTGTCTCCCTGCTCTTCTTCCTGGCACATTAAAGCAAAATAGCTGGTTTGATAGGTATCAAGCTTCAACATCCACATCATCAAATTCCATTGTTATGTTTATGATCCTCTAAGTTTTGATTACATTTAATTTGTATTGCAGGCTGTCCCTGAACCCGTCAGCATTCATCTACACCTACAAGTGTCATGCTTAAATGTCACAAATGCATATTTGTGTTATAAATATATATATATATCATTAACGAGCATGTCCTGTGAGATCTTGTAATTTTAAAGGCTTGTTTCAGCAATCTTTCCCCTCCTGCATCTCAAGTTTGCCTGCTCAGTGTCTGCTGCAGACACACTTAAGATAATGAATTGCTGGAGGGGCCTGGCGTTCTTTACTGCAGCCCTGTAAAAGGCCACTCTGTCTGAATCCATGAGACAAAATAAGATAAATCCAAATTTCTCTGGCAGCGTCTGGTTGGACTTTGCAAGGGGACTCAATCCCTTTGGATTTCAGAGATATCCATTCTGTTCACCTTTTTTTTTTAAAACTCAGATTCGCCTTATTTTTCAGTCTACCTTGCATGTATTTAGAGGCAAAAAGAGGGAAATTGTATGATTACTAGAATAATCATTACTATTATTATTTTTATTAGTAGCATTTGTAGTAATGTTTGCAAAAGTTTTCCATCCAAATCTGAAATCTCAAATCTCACAGTTGATCAGAATGTTTTGCAGTTGAAAATCACACCTATCCATAGCCAATAAAAAAGTTCAATGTGAGACAGACAGAGGCTTCAGAAGAGTTTTAGAGGTGTGTAATGAAACCACTAGCTTCTGACTGTCCTCTTCTGCCAAGACTTTACTGGCAACATGTCTTGGTTTCTAGTTAAGCGTTTCCAAATGAACCCACTCCAAAGGGGTGCAATAATGGTAACTGACGCTTTTTTGAGCTATAAAGGAAGAACAAGCTTGTGTATTGAAACCTTTTAGGCTGTGTTATGAAGTCTGTGCCCGATGCTGTTAATCAGATTGGAACGTTAGAAAGACTCAAGGATCATCCTGTCATGTATAAATGAAATCAAAAAACAAGTTGCAGGTTATTTTTGTGGCTAATTTAATCATAAATTATTTCGAAGGCATGGCTGGATAATAAAAGAATGTGAATGCACAATACTTCAATATGCAGTAGAACCACAAGTGACATATGCAAGTGAGGCGACCATGGTTCAGTTGGTGGAGCGGACGTCCCTCGGATGGGAAAGTTGACATTTTGATTCCCACCTACCCTGTCTACGCGTTGAAGTGCACAGGGTAGCACACTGATCCCCAAGTAGCTCCCATGGTCTAGTCAGCACCGAGGTTGGCAGTTCTGTCACCATGATTGTCCATGTGAATTCAATCTTGTATGAAGTGCCTTTAAACTGAGGTGCTAGATGAATTTAGACCATGATGCAAATTTGTTGTGTCATTACTTCTGAGTTTAACTTTGTTTCATCACAAACATTGTGTCCAATATTGGGTCCAATATTTTGATATTGTTAGGCAGAAAATGACAAGGAAATCAGAAGACAATGAATTAAAATTGAGGTTGATATGTAGATTGAGTGTATTAATATTATGCAGGATGTAATCAGAATTTATCAGGACACATTTACTCATTCATTCATTATCTCTAAAATATACCCGCTGCATGTATTTAGACTGTGGGAGGAAACTGGTCAACCCAAAGGAAAACCACAAGATAAGATGAGATAAGATAAGACAAGATAAGATAAGATAAGATAGTCCTTTATTGATCCCCATAGGGGAAATTCCTTTGTTGCAGCAGCGCAACAATAACAATATCAGTAAAGTCTAAATATAAATAAGCAACAAACAATTTAAATCAATATAAACAATAAAAGTCAGAGGGATTTGAAAAGCTATTTGTTTCGTCACGACTTGTTATTGACTGAGGATTATAGTGAATGGCTTCCTTTTTTTATTACTGTTTTCAGGCATATAGGTTAGAGATGTTAAGCATTGTATGGCAAGTCAGGCCAAATGGGCAAAAAACGTTCTCTTCTCTTAAAGGTCAGTAGCTTAGTCATAGTTACAACATCTTCTGTGCTCTAGAAGTGCCATATCCAAGGCTGTGATCCCATAACACAGGAATGATATGACAGCTGAATAAATCTGGCATTGTACTACAACCCCTAAAATGTATAGTCTTAACAACTGTGAAATTTAAGTGGGTTAATATTTTACAACTAACATTTGATAGCAGAACATAGATGGTAGTGTGATGAAATCCAGGCCCATAAAACAAAAGCAGTGTTGTTTGAAAGTTGTGTAATTTCCATTAACACAAGGTAAATATTTGTATATATTTGCATGCATGTACATATGAACATAAACACAGGATTTTAAACAAGCATTATTGCTTTGCCCCTCCTTGAGCCGCCACCTTATTGTGGCGGAGGGATTTGCATGTCTCAGTGATCCCCAGGAAGTATGTTGTTGGGGGCTTTGTGCCCTTGGTAGATTCGCCCAAGGTAAACAGGTACTGGGTGAGGGACTAGATAATGTGTGGTGAATCAGACAAATCAACCTGGCTTTCCCTTGCCTGGACCTGGGTTACCGGTACCCACCAGGTGGCCAGGCCTGCACCCCTGGGGGTCGGGTGCGATGTGAGCTGGGTAGTGGTTGGAGCGGGGGGACCTGGGCGATCTGATATGTGGCTCTAGGAACATGGACTGTCACCCCTCTGTCACCCCTGATCTGAACCTGAGCCTTGTTCTGTTACTGGACTTCTGTGCTCATCATAGACTGTCCCTAACAAACACCATGTTGGCACAGGCACACCCTAGGGTGCAGTTCAATAATTGACTTTGTGGTTGTATCATCGCACTTCAGGCCACATGTTCTGCACACTCAGGTGCAGAGAGGGGTGGAACTGTAAACTTATCACCACCTGGTGGTGAGCCAGCTCTGATGGTGGGGGAGGACCTGGCAAACCCAAACATATTGTGAGGGTACATCTGGCAGAGTCCCCTATCACAAGAGAATTAACTCCCACCTCCAGCAGAGCTTCAACCACAGAGGCAGGGGACATTAAGTCTGAGTGGGCCATGTTCCATGCTTCCATTGTCGAAGCGGCAGACCAGAGCTGTGGCTGTAATGTGGTCAGCGCCTGTTGAGGCATAAACCTCCGCGTTTGTTGGAAGACCCCATTGGTGAGAGATGCTGTCATCCCACAGGCTTCGGAGGCAGCCGACAGGTACCAGCAGGCCAAGTGGTATGCAGCTGTGGTGTTTACCGAGGAAAAAACTCGGGCATGGTAGGAGTTTGGTGAGGCCATGGAGAACGACTTTTGGAAGACACCGAAGAGATTTTGGTCCACCATCCAGCAGCTCAGGAGGGGGAAGCAGTAAGCCATCAACATCTTGCACAGTGGAGATGGTGGGCTGCTGATCTCGACCAGGGATTTTTTGAAGCAATACTCTCAAGGTCTCCTCAATCCCGACAACAGATATTCCAATGAGGAAGCAGAGTTGGGGGACTTTAGGGTGGACTCTCCTATTTCCAGGGCTGATGTTGCTGATGTAGCCAGAAGGTGGTGGGGCCCCGATGGTGGATGAGATCCTTCCTGATTTCGATAAAGCTCTGGATGTTGTGGGGCTGTCCTGGCTGCCTCTGCAGCACAATGCTGCAGAGGAGGCTCACCTAGGCATGTCCAACCGGAAGGAGGCCCCGGGGAAGACCCAGGCTTGGAAGAGGGAGGTCTGGGCCTCTCAGCTTTGGGTGCTGCCCCTGCGACACTATCCCAGGTAGGCAATAGACAATAGACAATGGATGGCATTATTGGTTAAGAACTGTGTTCCTACCTAAATCATATTTTTTCTGCTTTTGAGATTATTACTGTTAGAAAAATTATAGTACTCACGGTAAATAATACACAAAAATATAAATAATAATATAGCATGTGGTGGAAAGACTGGCCAGCAGAAACCCATAATCCCTTGTGGCTATAAGGACTTTTTTGGGACTCTCATGGTTCTGGGTTTGAGAACACCCTCATGTGAATAGTTGTACAATGTTGTTGCCTCCCCACGACCTCTGAGAAGGCTCTTGGGGAAGCAGGAATGGATGGAGAGCATTGTGGACACTATGGAACTGACCTTTGGTATGGACAGTGTTAGACCAACTGCCCGCCGGATTGAAAACATAGCAACGAGCGTAGACGGAGGCCCAGCCCCAAATGCAGCTCCACGCCCCCTGCAGGTGAAAGTGAGGACAGCCATCCAACCCCTAACAGAGGGGTGTTTGTGGTATGGGGTGCCAGGCCATTTTGTATTCTACTGCGCGGCGCCAGCCCCGAAGAGCCCAGCTCTACTAGGTGGCACAAAGGGAGGTTTGCCACCTGAGTCCACAACCAATCCTTCCAGGAGGCCACGACTGCGGCTGCGTCGTATTGGCCAAACTCCAGGGCTGTATGTGGATAGTAATGTTGATGGCATCCGATGCCGGGCTCTGGTGGAATACACAAATTCTACCAACTTTTAGAGCATCTCTGGGTGAGGTGATTATAAGTGTTTCCCCACTGATCTGTCCACTTCATTTAGGTCAGACCATGACACAGCTCCTTAATCATATAGTGCCAACATGAATGCAGGAACTTGCAATCAAGCTTCGACAAGTAGACATGTATTTGCACAAAACACAAAGGCTACTGCTTACACACACAAACACATATTTCATACTGTGCTGGCACCTGTTTACTTGCTCCAGCACTGACACGCTGAACAAGGAGGCCAGATGGAATCTCAGTGTGGGTTGTTGGCCTTTCACACTCTGGAGACTCAATATCTCAACCTTTCTTCTCCTTCATCCATCCTTTATCTTCTCTTGCTATATACCCCTTTTCTTCTTCAGGCCCTCTACTTTGCTGACACTGTTGCTGTCTATATATTGCCTTTATGTTTGTTATTTTGATGGCTGCACATTCTCTTTTCATCAGCTAAACAATGATTAAGGGAGGCTAAGATACATCTATTCCATAACGACTGTTCCTTTTTTTTTCTCAAGACCCTCTTCTACAACAAATGTAGGAAATTCAAGGTTTCTCATGTTGTGATGGTAAAGGCGAATTAAAATCACTAAGCTGTCCTGAGCTACAAAGCAGAGCACACTTACTTGGTCGCACTTTTCCACAATTAAATCTGACAAGAGAAAAGAAAAAGAAATGCTTAGCTCTCCAAGCCTTTTGGTTTGTGTGTGCTGTAAATATTGATTGCCAGTTAAAAGCAATTAGAATAATGGAGAATAAACCTTGCAGCCTTCTCCCAAACTTGGCTATGGAGTGCAGTTTATAGAATAAAGATTGTAGAGAAAGCTTGCAGTCTGGCCAGGCTCTGATTTAAAAAGGTGGAGTGTCTTGAGCAAATAAGCCCTTAATACCTCTTACAGAGGATAATGCGCATTATACACCACCGATCAACATCCTGAGCAAGGGAAATCGCTTACCAATGCCCAAGGGCTGAACTTAAAAGGAAAACTCCAAATTAGACGAGGAATTGTTTAAATGAAACCGGCTGCCTGGAAACCGTGAGCATTTAATCAGCGAACATAAGAAGAAGTGAATGAAGTCCCAATGGTCTCTGTGCTGAAGATTACGGAGCCAGATGAAGATAAGCAACCCAACATTGGGTTGATCTTCTTTACCTCCACATCCTTGTTGGGCCTCCCATTTAAAAGTTTTATATCCGTTACAAAAAACAATTTTATCATATATAAAAAAGGAAAAGGTAAAAATTTCCTATGACATAACTGAGCATCAATCAGACTGGCGTTCTCTGTTTTTCAGGGAGCTTAAAAACGGTCAAACAGAGATGCCCACTCCATCCAGCCACGACCTCGAAGCCACCCCCTGATCCGACGCTTTCTAAGAAACGTGTTGCTAAGAGCACAATGGATACAGTATGTTTCCTGCAGAGGATTATATGCTCAATTCTGGTGTCTACTGCCAGTTGAACATACCCATGAGCCCTCTTAAGACCGCGAAAAGTCTGTATACTGATTTATTTTTTTTATTTGTTTTCAGATTATTTCTATTATTGTGCCAAGTTGAATAATGCCACTTAGTCCCTCAGTCGCATCACTTTCTGTATCAACAGATGATATTTCATATTTTCACCGCAAGGGTCTTTATTTTAGGGTATCCGCTTTTCCATGTGCTTAATGTTTAAGCATTAAGTCTGTCTTTCAACGAGCCACAGTATTCTACGTAGACTATTTCTATTTTTTAAATAAGATAAGATAAGATAAGATAAGATAAGATAAGATAAGATAAGATAAGATAAGATAAGATAAGATAAGATAAGATAAGATAAGATAAGATAAGATAAGATAAGATAAGATAAGATAAGATAAGATAAGATAAGATAAGATAAGATAAGATAAGATAGACAATACTTTATTGATACCCATAGGGGAAATTCGAGTGTTGAAGCAGCAACAATAAAAAACAGTTAGGAAAGATATATACACACATATATAGATACACATATGCACATATGTCACCATACATGCCCAAACACACGTATACATACCCATACACATACACATACACATACACATACACATACACATACACATACACATACACATACACATACACATACACATACACATACACATACACATACACATACACATACACATACACATACACATACACAGATAGATAACACACACAAGCAAGAATAAATAAAGTAAGTGAACCAGTAAGTGACCAGTAATAGTTAGGGCACCACACGTGTGAGCGGGTGACAGAGTGATGGGGTGGCGATCACACAGATGCCCTCCAGGCAGTCAGGGTTGTGTCCCGTCCAGACTGCTGTTAAACAGTCCGATGGCCGTGGGCACAAAGGAGAGTGTGAAGCGCTCAGTTCTGCGCTGGGGTGGGATGAGCCTTTGGCTGAACGAGTTGCTCATATGCCACAGCTCGTCGTGCAGGGGGTGGGAAGGATTGTCCAGGATAACTTCCACTCAGCCACCGACTCAAGATGGTCAAGATTGAGTGGGCTTTCCTCACAAGCTTGTTGAGCCTGTTGACCCCACTAGTCCTGGCACCGCCCCACCAGCACACTATAAGCAAAGAAGAGTGTACTGGCTACCATAGACTGGTAGAAGGTCTTGAGGAGCCTGTCAAACGACCTCAGTCTCCTCAGGAAGAACATCCTGCTCTGAGCCTTCCTGTATAGGGCATCTGTGTTGTGCGTCCAGTCCAGTTTATTGTTAATATGGACCTCAAGGTACTTATAGGAGTCCACAATCTCCACCTCTTCACCCAGTATGGTGATTGGTTTAGGTCTCCTAAATAACGGTAAGAAAATCCACTTCAGTCTCTCTGTGACCCTCTGTCTGCACAGGCTTTGTTTCACAATGCCATATCAATATTTTCAATCTGGTCTGAGGACAGAAAGGCAGCAAATGACCAAGAGCTCACCAGTCTTCCCCAGACAGAAAGACAGAACTTATTTCAAGTTTGTAATGATTTTTTTTTCTTTCTCTGTTTAGATTCTACCAAATCAGCATGTGATTGATTCTAACGTATGCAAACACACACATGGGCATGCATATACACACATTTTCATCATCAATAAACCTATTCAGACAGCAGCATAGAGGGAGGTGTTATGTGAAATGTATTTCAAAGCCCACACTGAGGTAAAAAGGAGGCAGAAATTAAATAAATCTTGTCTCTAAGTTGAAATAAACTTGTTCTTCCTCCAAAACTGTTTTTCTCCAACCGAGACTTACTTTATACTCACTTGCACACTATAAAGCTCTGAGAGCCTAACTCAGCTCAGGCTGTGAAAATAAATGATCCCTGATGGTGAATCCAGTCCCAATGTGGACAGGAATGTAAACTCGGTGATAGTTTCACCCTAAGTAAACACGGGGACCCCTGTGGCCCCTACAGCCCCACCCCACCATAGTCCACAAGGTTCATTTTCAGGATGGCCTGATCGAGACCTGCTCTTAAAGTGACAACTGAGTGTTCTACAGTGCAAGCATGTGTTTGTTTTCATCAGCCTCAGGATACACAAATTTCCAAGTCTGCAAATATGTCTCAATATCTCTCTGTACCTGGCTTAAGATTGGGTGTTTGTAAGTTTTTGGGGTTGTTTTTTTCTGAGTCAACAAAATTATACAGACCTAACCAAATTCAATTTCATTGTTATACACAGAGGTAGTATGAGTGTTCTTATCTGACTCTTGAGAATGTGAATTGTCCAGTGCTTGAAGTATTTCCTTTAATTGTTCACACATGAAAGGTCTGGCACGTCCAAAAAGTCATGGCTACATACAAATCTATTATACTCCAAGAGGAAGCTCATTTGATCAGATGACAGTCAAAATATGTGGATGCAATATTGAGTGTCAGAGTAACAGCCATTTCTTCTGCCACGCCCTCTACTTCCCAAGTAATCTTCCCATGAGAGAGTTATTAAATAGCTACACGGAGGAAAAGGCTTTGGTCTCTGCAAAGACTTTTGAAAACTTGATGTCAATGCAGATTTAATACTGCAAATGATACCCCTCTCTACCAGAATGAAAACACCTGATTTTTTAATTTGTTTTTTAGTGGCCAAAAAGCCTCTTTGACATATTTGCAAAACAAGATTTTTTTTTCTTTTTTTTCTCCCTTTTCTGTTTTGTTCCTGAGAATTACTTTCTCATCAAGCCTCAATGCATCCCATTTGTTTCCAGGCAGCTCCCACAGATTTGCCTCCAGTCGTTTAAATAAAGTTGTTTGCATTGCATTTATTATCAAGAGTAGGAGAAGAAGTATCCTAGCAGAAAGAAGGATTACAAGAATTTTCCATACAGGCTATAGAGAACATTTCAGATTTAAGTAAATCATATTTGTGGAGAATAGTTTTTTCAATTTCTGATCAGTTTTTCTTTTTGTGAGATCAAGAGAATGTATAAATCTAATATTGCAAGCCAGACCAAGTTCTGCATTATTTTTTTTTTTGCAGGAATGGGAAATGTGAAACACATAATCGCCAGGCACTGCAGTAAGAAATTAAAGATCATCCGGAGGGTTACCATAAGCAGCAGACGATGGATGAATGGATGGATGGAGTAAATGGATAATTGATATGTTTATAAATGGCAGTGGCATGGCCGCTCTACTCACTCTATCTCACATATGTTTGATATGAACACGAGAATACTGTATATGAAGCCTTTTTATTATTTGAATAGCTTAGTCTTAACTGCACAATAGCAAGTTAAGTTTCTGCATGGTATCAAGCCCAGTTTAACATAAAATAAAGGCCATTGTTTTTGTTCAATATCTTCAAAAATTTGATATGCAAATGGGAGCAAGATGCAGACCTGGATTGTATGTTATAAAGTAAGTTTTGTGCGTATTTTGACTTAATTGCTTAAATGTAAATTGTCTGTATTATAAAGATGGTTGACCTTTTAGACAGACAAAAAGTATCACCAAGTTTACCACACGCTGTGGTATCTGTGGAGCTCAGAGCCTGAAGTGGAAGCTATAGCTGTTCATCTTGACGCGCTTACCTCCACGGTTGTGTTTGCAGATATTGTCAGTTCCAAATAAGGTGATGAATGATTGGTGGGTTAAGTTGTGGTCTCGCTTGGTAACACAGCCTGGTCCGACATTAAATTAACACAAATTTAGCATGGGAATTAAAGGATTTAGGTCCCAAATACATGGAAAATACCCAAAGAGAAGTTCCCCACAGGAGTTTATCAATGTAATAGTTTTATATTCAGTTTCATCTCTCAAACCACCAGCCACAGATTTTTAGTTTTAGTTTAGTTTTCAACACAGTTTCGCTTGTAGAGTTTGTAAAGGAATAGGTCATCAAAATGTCATATTGCATGACTTTTGACTCCTATTAAGCTCATCCAGACCATAATACATTCTTAATATTTCACTTATTTTGCATTTCCAGTCTGTACCAGTGTTTGCTCACACGTGTGGGTTCATATTATATATTTTAGCCTGAACTTGTTGGTCCATTTTGAGATCAATTTATAGTTCCTGCAGAGTTTCCCTAATTAGCAGAGGTTTATCAAAACTTACCTTTTTGTATTTTCTCTGTTACAACTAAAGAGCTTACCAGAGAATGAAAAACTAAAACAGTATCTCCACTTCCTTGAAGACACAAATTAAATTCTTTATCAATGCTGAGCATAAAATTCCCCACAGCACATCACCAGCAAAACACATTTGATATAATGTGTGTGGAAGATTACAGTTTGTAGTAGGTTAGATTGCACTCTTATTTAATTTTCATATGTTCAGAGTTACATGGAGCCGGCATAACACATTCAAGAGGTTCAACTTTTAAAGTAAAATATGCACATAGTCATGGATTCTGACAAGAAGTCCTCTGTCGCACAGCCAAAAAAACAGGAAACAAAGCAGGAAGTCGCTGCTCGGGTTGTGCCCTTGCTTTCACCGCCCCGTGGCCCCTCCTCCTTTCCATATTTGTCTGAGTGCAGACAGGTGTTTCTCCAGCCAGAGACGAGGCACAACAGCTGCATCGCATCACCAATCAAGGCTCCTTTCTCCTGCATCTGCTGCCAGCTTGCAGAACCTGCCCAGCCGCTCCCTGGCAGCAGTCAAGTTTGGTTTATTGCTCACTGCTTTTTAATCCAACCGAGGGGCTGACTCTTCCTTGGATTTCCCCCTTTAACCAGCTCCAGCCAGCCGCTGCCTTTGTGCGCTTACCTCATTGTATTCAGCTTAAGGGTTCACAAGTTCAGCCACACTGTTCTCTCTGTTATTTCCACCTTTAAAAAAAAAAATTGTATTTTGTTCTTTATTGATGTTTTCATGCCCGTGCATCTCAGTCTGTTTTTATAAATAAGTGTATTAGTTAGGTGTATCCCTTCAAATGTGTTTAAAATTTTAAGAGAATCTGCAAAAGAAATTTCACATTTTTCAGTCCGACTGTGATGTCTAAGTGAGGTCTTCAGGATGAACTGTATGTATGTATGTTTTTGGTTTTTTTAAGTCAGCCACTAAAATTTCCATGCTAGAAGAAGTAGCAGACATTGTATTTCAATAAGATTGAATTGATCTGCGCGACTTTCCTCTTTTTTTATTCCACAGATCATTCATTCATTATAATGTTAGAGCAGTTGTCTTGGAGCCAAACGTTCCTGGTCCGAGTCTCTCGCCCATTCCAGTTACCCAAGTGTTGCTGACCAAAACACTGCTCCCCTGGCACTGTTAATGGCTGCGCTGCCCTCTGCTAATGGTTCATCCATGATGGGTTAAATGCAGAGGCTGAATTTTGCTGATGTTGTGCTGTGTATATAATTGCATGTGACAAAAGGAAGGGCCTGCTCTTTAATCCCTTCCTGAATAAAGGGTTATTGGTCAAAGCTGGCAATGGGCAAGAGGCGGGGTTTAACGCTGACCCTTTGCCTTTCAATCGTAGACCTTCATATTCCATAGAGACAGACAGATGTTCGCTTTCTCATTTACACCTACAGAAAATTTGGGGTCTTTAACAGGCCTGTAAGAAAACAGGCATAGGGAGAGCATGAAAAAGTCCACACAAAAGAGGTTCCGGCCAGTGGAACCAAACCAGGAACCACCTAACTGTGGGGTGGAAGTGCTGAGTTCTGCACAAGCCTGCTCTCTTTAATCCATTCCTCAATTAATTTTTGGGGCATGTAAAGTGCGTTTGGTCCTTAGCAGTTGGAATGTCCTGAGTATTGTGTTCATTATTTTGATGGCAAATTTCTATGATCAATGTTTTCACAGTTTTAAAAGAAAATTCTTTACTCCTTTATGCAGGTTGTTTACTGTCAGCAGCTATATTTTGCGATGTCTGTTATCACTTAAATATAGAGGAAATGTTTGTGATTTCTGTTGTAGAATTCATAGTGAAGGAAGTCACATTTGTCTTTCAAACTAAGAACTTTTCTCACCACAAATTTTTTGCCCTGCAATTCTATTAAATTTAGATTTCTCTCAAAGCAAATTTGCAGGTTATTTTCACCCCACATGAAAGTTTCAAAATAAAACTTTCAATGGCAATGCCTGTGGATTATTCTAAGTAACCAGTTCTTGGAAGGAGGCAGTGGAGTTTTTCCAAAGTTAGTTTCTGAGGTCCTCAAGTGAAAATCAGTTCAGCTGAGTCTAAATCCATTCATGGGAAACACTGCAGCCTTGTGTAAGATGTCATTTCACACAACCCAAAAAATCTAAATGGATAAACAGCACATAATTAAAATGAAAACATTCCATGTTTCTAGAGCCAGCTTCTGCAGCCGCAGATTGGACTGTCAAGGTCCCCCACTCCGGCAACCACCCAGCTCACATCGCACCTGACCCCATGACCCCCCCAATGGGTGATGAGCCCAAAGGAGGGGGAACCCATGTTGCTCTTTTGGGCTGAGCCTGGCCGGGCCCCATTAGTGCAGGTCCGGCCACCAGGCAGTCACCATCGAAGCCCCACCCCTAGGCCTGGCTCGACGGAAGGGGCCTGGTGACCTGCATCCAGGCAAGGGGAAAAAAGGGCCATCCATCTTATTCATCATTTGTGGTCTTTTTGAGCCACGCTTTGTCTGGTCCCTCACCCAGGACCTGTTTTCCTTGGGCTGTTTGCCTTGATAACATAGCTCTTGGGGAATCAGTGGGACATGCAAACCCCTCCACCATTATAGGGTGGCAGCTTGAGGAGGGAGTTCCCTCACTCCTATTTACGAGTGATGGAACAGGAGATTGACAGTCAGATTGGTGCGACATCAACAGTGATGCAGACGCTGCACCGGTCTGTCATGGTGAAGAAGGAGCTGAGCCAAAAGGCGAAGCTCTCAATTTACCAGTGGATCTACGTTCCTACCCTCACCTATGGTCACGAGCTGTGGTTTGTGACTGAAAGACCAAGGTCACGGATCCAAGCGGCTGAAATTAGCTTTCTCCGCAGGGTTCCTGGATAAGCAGTAGACAATGGATGGATGGATGGAAAATGAAAACAGTATAACAGAGTTGTCTGCAAACTGACAGGACATTATTACAGACCCCCGAACTGCTCTATGAGCCTACGAGTTCCCTCACTTTAATCTGTGATCCTCCTCTGCTCAGAGTGTGTGGAAAAAGCGAAACACATCAGGACATCAAGAGTCTTCAATGATGGGACCATAAATAGAAGGTGAACACAGATATATGTGCGTGTGTGTGTTTGTGTGTATGTATGCGTGTGTGTATATATGGAAAGGGAAGGAGATCATCTGGGAATACAGAGGAAGTGCATTTATATTTCTCTATGGAAAAGTCATGTAGACTGTACTGTGTCATGAATGTTTTCTGGGCATACACATGGCCATTGTTGTGAAGGAACACGTGTGCGTGTATTTGTGTGTGTGTTTGTGTATGTGTGTCAGGACAAAGGTGCCGTATATGATGTGACCAGACTTTGGAGAGAAAGAGAGATCAAGCGAACCCACTTGGCTGAAATTGCTTCCAGCTTTAAAAGAACGGAGGAAATTCCATTCATGAAGAGATTCTAGGAGTCTGTCTTAAACATCACTGACACTGTTCATGTGTGCAGAACTTAAGCTGAAACACCTGCTGAAAGAGTCTCAGACGAGCTGAGGAACTATTGTTTCTGTGGCCATTATTTAAGTTTGTCTTTCATGTGAAAAGATTTAGACTGGAGAGAGCCTGGGTTAACCTTCTAGGCTCATTGGCATATTGTTCGGTCTGACTCGGCAGAGGAATTCCATAGACTGAACCTTGCTTGTAGTTTAAAGAGAAATTCACAAGGAACGCACTTCTTCTAATTATTAAACAACGATCACAATGCTGTAAAAGTTCAGAAATGGCATCCATTGCAATATTGGCAGCAAATTATCTCAAAAGAAAAGTGGCCCTCAGTGGCAGCAATCTCAGTTGATTGCGTTTAACTTGCTTGTTGATATTGTTGAAAACACATATTTTTTAATTTGTCAAACAAACCTTAAGTCATGAAAATTGATTAATGCTCAATCAATTTAACATCAAACCCACACCAATGAAGTCAAGTTTTACTCATCTGGACAACAAAAATCCATATTTGGTATGCAATGTTTCTAAGTGTGATGTGGTGGCCATACTGTTCTTGAATTGATACTGTTGCTATTGTTATTGTTGATGTCGTTGTCCTTGTTGCTGTCGCTGACATTTTCCATTATACATGAATTAAGTCATGCATTGTTACATTCATTCATTATCTTCACTACTAATCCTGCACACAAAGTGGGGAGGGTTCTGGACCCAATCCCAGCAGACACTGCGTGTTGGTTTTAATGATTGATCAGTCACCTGTCAATCACAAGGTCACATATAGAAACATCCCGCAGACAATTTAGAGTCTGCAACGAACCTATTAACGAAGACTGAGAGGTCTCAGACAAGCACCTGCAGACCATGAACCACCAAACCACGAACCCTCTTACTGTAAGATGGACTGCCCACAACAAGGCCTGTATATATTATTTACAATAATAGAAATTATAGTAATGATAATTAGCAAATTTGGAGAGGTCATTTCCAACAAAGTGCTGGAAACGGTGGAGGGGGATAAGAGTGGAACAAAAATGAAGAACAAAACACATCAATTCATTCATACCTCCTATCCTGTACTGAGGGACGCAGTGGGGTCTGAAGCATCCAATGAATTTACTGAGCATACAAACTCCACACTGAAAGGCACCTTGTCTGGATCAAACAGGAAGCGCTGTGCCACTGTGCTGCCCAGAGATGGAAGATAAATATGTAAACAGATATTTACACCATTATTGTTATTATTGGTAGTAGTAGTGGTATTAGAAATACTATGAGAATAATATAATTAATTTAAGATTATTATTTACAATACCCATAGTATTATGCTATGTTGTTGTTGTTATTATTATTATTATTATTATTATTATTATTATTATTATTATTATTATTATTATTATTATTATTATTATTATTATTATTATTATTATCAATACTACTACTATAATAATAGGGTTATAGTATTATAGTATTTCTCAATAATAACTATAATAATTTATCAAGGAGATTGATTGGTTGGTTGTTGGATGTAATCAAACCTGCCTTTCATACAATAGAAAATAAAGATTGGCAATTTGCATTGTTAGAAATAGAAACACAGAGAATTATTAATTGACTAAGTAGCTGTAAATAGATTTTCAAGTTGTGTCTGGTTGCAGCTTTATTCTTCCGAGTCATTCTCTGAGTACCGAGCTGCAACAGGCAGTTGTTTACAGAGAAAAAAAAGGAGTGCCCGCCAGACATAAATAAACAAACTGGTGATCATGTTGGAGTATTTAGCAGGTAAAAAGAATTGGTATTATCACATAGTTACCAAGACTTTGTAAGTATTAGGAGGAAACAGATACCTACATAAAGTCCAAAGATGCTATTAAAATCACCTTAGCAGATTTGCAAAGTTTAGACTTTTTTGCTGACAGGGCTGAGCAGATCCTGATGAACCTCAGATAACCCTAGTGCTCAATGGGATCCCATCATAAAAACAAAAATATTGACAAGAAAACTGAGGGGCTCTTGCTCAAAACCAAGAGAGTACATTTTAACATTCTACCAGGAGTTTTCCGGTTTATCCTGGCTTCACCTATGTGTTTCTGAGATAAAAGAGTGTTTGGGGGCATGTTGGACCTATTGTTCTCTGCTAGGGGATTGCCTGTGGGATAAGTGCCATTTTCTGTGATGGTGCTAGTTTTTTGTCCAAACTGGAATCCAAACATTCAGCACCGCACAGTTCAAAACCATGTCCTTACCATGCCCCAGAACTGCAGTAGTTTTCATCGCATGCAGCAAACATTTCATCTTGAGACATTGAATTTCTTCAAAGAATAGATATGCCTCTATATCATAAGATTTAGAAGTAAACAAGGAATTTCAATTCTCCTTTTCTGTATATGAACAAATACTTGTGCAATGTAACACAGGTCATTTAATTGTGTGTACACTTGTTGTGCACTGAATGAAGATAAAGGCTGCCTAAGTCCAAGTCCAAGTAACCAAACACGATATAATTTATCTATTTATTTATTCTTTTATTTTTTTGATCTCAAATTAGATTTTCCTATTTACCTCATTTCTGCACTCTTAGATACAGTAGTGTTCCTCTTGTGAAGCCGTTTTCATCAGTATTGTTTACATCAATTGGAATGCTAATTGAACTGCTGGACTTATATCAAGATAAAAATAATACTCTCTTGCATTTCAAATGTAATACTTTTCTTTTCTCAAGCTTTAATTGCTTTAATGAGAATTATTTTTCTTGTTCATTTGAAGGACGGGACAACGGTGCAGAGGTCAGCATTGCAGGGAGGTTCACGGTTCAGATCCCATTTGCAAGTGACCCATATTTTTGTAACGTCTGCATGTTGTTCTCCCCATACGTATCTCTCCATGTTTTCTGACTTCTTATCCTGACCACGGTATCTTAATCTTAATTGTCCATATGGGAGAACAAATGTTACGCATCTGTTCATGCACAATTTTGTGTCTCTGTGATGTATCTTCATTTTAATTGACTTTTTACCACTTTATAAAGGCTGTATAACAGCATGTAGTCCTAGCTTTCTGCCAAAATTATTTGAAGGCAGTTACTTGTGAGTGGATCGCACAGAATTCGAGGCCCAACCCTGGTGGGATTAAATGCATCTGTGATTTACAGGAAAATACAAGTCTATCATTTAATTCTGGCAGCCAATATAAGATTTGTCCTGCTTTTTGTTTTCTCCTTTGTATAATTTAAGTAATGAGTAACTGAAAAGATGAGATAAGGCTGGACACAGATAGTGCATCAGAAGGCACAAAACCAGTCAGGAATCTCCTGTTTTTTTAGTCCCTTCATCCCTTGCGAGGGGTGGAGGGCAGATGTATGGCCAACAGGAAGCAGTCACAGCTTTGCCTCCAGCACTGACCTCCTCCGATGACAACCATATGCTCATGTATTAAATATTTATGGCTGTGGATGGAACGTGTCATGTGATATTCAGTAAGCTCCAACAACCTCTAGGAGTCAGAGGGGTGATGACTTTGGCTCCCATGTGGTTTAATGTAAAGTTTCTGTTAGCATTCAAATATTAAGAAAGAGTCTAGTCAGAGATCAAGAATCCTTTCCTCCATGTTGTGAACAAGGTTATAACAAAGATCTTATCACAATGTCGTTTTTACTTATATTCATGTATTATATGATATATAGCAGTTGAAAAGTGGGCAGTTTTTACGACTATTGGTCCATTTATCATTTCCTCAGATAACATTTAATATCATTTTGAAAAGGGGAAATAATCGTTTCAATGGGAGCAAAAGACCATGAACAAAGTCTAGACTCAAATATTTCACCCGAGATACATAGTGTTATTGCAGAGCAGAATCCTTGCTTGTGACCAACAAAAACAAACAAAAAAATCCCCTTCCCTTATATGTACAATGTTTTTTGCAAAAATTCGGGAGTCAGGTGCACTGACTACCTTCAGCGTGAGAAGCAGAAAATGTAAGTTATCCCTGCAAAGACACCCTGCAAGCACAGATAAATATTAAGTCTTTTGCAGCTAACAATTTGCATAACCTATACTCATCTCTTCGATCAAATAGTGAATCATGTCAGGTCTACATGAAAATAACACAAAGATGGAATCATAGATACATTTTCTGAATCCCAGACCAAAGTACAATACAATACAATACAATACAATACAATACAATACAATACAATACAATACAATACAATACAATACAATACAATACAATACAATACAATATTCCTTGAATGCAGCCTCAGGGCGGCACGGGCCGGTGTCTCCTGGAGCCGGACTCGGGGGGGCACAGGCCAGTGTCTCCTGGAGTCAGACTCGGGGGGGCAGAGGTCAGTGTCTCTCTGAGCCGGTCCCAAGCCCGTATAAATGCAGAGGGTTGCATCAGGAAGGGCATCCAGTGTAAAACTTTTGCCAAACCAAATATGCGAATCAAACCTAAAAATGTCATACTGGATCGGTCGAGGCCCGGGTAACTATGACCGCCATTGGTGCCAATAGCCTACAGGGCCAGGGAA
>CAAKHD010011855.1:0-45625 GCA_901007705.1 Fistularia tabacaria
TCTTCCATCGTTGGATGCATCACCAACGATGACGAGGAGGAGTACAGAGAGCTGGTTGCGAGTTTTGTTGAGTGGAGCAACCAAAATCACCTCCTACTCAACATCTCCAAGACTAAGGAGGTGGTAGTGGAATTTAGGAGGAATAGGAGGAGACCTATACCAATCACCATTCTGGGTGAAGAGGTGGAGATTGTGGACTCCTACAAGTACCTTGGGGTCCATATTAACAATACACTGGACTGGACACACAACACAGATGCCCTATATAGGAAGGCTCAGAGCAGGATGTTCTTCCTGAGGAGACTGAGGTCGTTTGGTGTCTGCAGCGTGCTCCTTAAGACCTTCTACCAGTCTATGGTAGCCAGCACACTCTTCTTTGCTATAGTGTGCTGGTGGGGCAGTGCCAGGACTGGTGAGGTCAACAGGCTCAACAAGCTTGTGAGGAAAGCTCGCTCAGTGGTGGGACTCAACCTCGACCATCTTGAGTCGGTGGCTGTGCGGAGGGTGAGGGACAAACTGAGAGCTATCCTGGACAATCCTTCCCACCCACTGCACGACGAGCTGTGGCTGATGAGCAGCTCGTTCAGCCAGCGGCTCATCCCACCCCGGTGCAGAACTGAACGCTTCAGGCGTTCCTTTGTGCCCACGGCCATCAGACTGTATAACAGCAATCTGGACGGGACACAACTCTGACTGCCTGGGGAGCATTTGTGCTACTGCCACCCCATCACTCCGTCACCCAATATATTTTTTATTGCTATCTATGTGTAAATGTGTATGTATATATGTGTATGTATATATTGTGTATATTGTGTACATGTGTATATATATATATTTATGTAGGTATGGGTTTGTGTGTAAAAATGTATGTATACGTGTGTGTGGAATGTATAGTGACTTATGTGCATATGCATATGCATATGTGTTTGCACTGTCATATGTGTGTATTTATCTGTCCTGTTTTTTTTTTGTTTTTTTTTCTTTTCCCTCTGATGTTGCGACCAGTTTATCAGCACTGTTCGCCCCGTGGAACTGGATGTCCAGGTGCAGCTACAACACCCCCAGACACTTCTTGTGGCCTTGGAGATGGCTGGAGAGAAGGAGATTGTGTCGGGTGGGGAGATACAAGCGGTAAAGAGAACCCGCAGAATAGGACACATGTATCCTGAGTTTGGACTTTCTGATGGCTACAGGCTGCCAGCTGGATCTCCTGAAAGGGACGGTGACCTTTCATGAACGACACCCCCATTACCATATTAACCCCCTAGACCTAGATTCTTCCGATCAACTCTGCCATTTCTATAACAAGCCACCATTACCTAGACCCGCCCAAAACCCTGGCAGTTATATCCAGAAACTCCCCAAAGGTCATTAGAGCTGAAGAAGCCACTCAGATATGGGTTGAAACATTTTCAAGTGAAGAAATTCAAGTCCAGTTGCCACTACAAGAAGATTTCGATGAGAATGTATGTACAATTTTTACTCTAATTCAGCCTCAGAAGGGGCACACACTAATGCCTTCTTAAACGTACCCCAAGCCCATATGAATGCAGAGGGTTGCATCAGGAGGAGCATCCGGCATGAAACTTGTGCCGAAACTAAATATGCAAGTTGAACAGAATATGTATTTTATACCAGATTGGTCGAAATTTGGTTAACAACAACCACCATTGGTTCAGATAACCTAAATGGTACAAGTGGAGACTGGGCTACTGTGGGTTGAAGACAGAGAGGAGGAAGGTGTCGTCAGAAGCAGAGAGAGAGAAGAGGAAAGACGTGTCTAGGACTGAGAATCGGGCCTTTGAATATTCAGACGATGACAGCAAAAGCGAGAGTTGTCAGATGATGCAGAGGAGGAAGGTGGATATACTGTGTGTTCAGGAGAACAGGCAGAAAGTTAGCAAGGGTTGATGGTTAGGAGCAACTTTTATGTTGTACTATCATGGTACTGACAAAAAGAAACATTTGAGTGGGAGTCTTCCAGATTGAGGTGTTTGTTCTGAATGTTCTGGAGGTGAAAAGAGTGTCTATTAGAGTGATGCGTTAGGCTAAATTGAGGTGGTGATGAACAGTTTGACATCCGCACAAAATCAAAATAAAGGTTTGAAGGTATACTTCTGTTCTTGGCATTGATTAGTCCTATAGTGACACTGTTTCAATGGCAGTAAAGGTTTTGACCGGTAGGAGTTTTGTGCGTACATGAAGCAATGAGAAGTGAGCATTTTTTAACCAGTTGGATGTATAGCTTCAAAATGTCATAAGGCTTCATCTGGCCATCTCTGGATAGTGTCAGTTTGGCTACTTGCATACTTGGAGCATTCTGTTGAGTTCCTGACTCCTTGTTTCAGGTGTCTGCCTGCAACTGGTAAGTTTCCCAGCAGAATTTAGCCTGAAATTGTACAACTGTACAACTGCTGCCAACAAGCTCACCATCAAGATTAATTAAGATCAGGCGATCAACAATGTGAGAGTACACAAAGGGCAATACAGGAAAGAACACAGGATGGCAAGCTGCAATCATGACAATCTGAAGATGGATGGAATTGAAACTATGTTAGAGGTTGATCTCCCGGTGATTGCAACCGGGAGAATGAGCTAAGGATTGACAGGTAGGTGACCAACAGCCACAACAGAGTGAGCTAGATTCAACACAAAACCCGAGTCTCGACAAAAACTGCCAAACCATTGTGGATATCAGTATAAATGCCTAGCCTGGATTACAACAAAGTAAGTCATGAATTGCAAGAAAGCTGCAATATTTCAAAATGCTGATGAGGTTATAAAGCACTGAATCTTGAAGTAGGTTTTAAAGCTGTCTATTAACATAAATTAAAGACAATGAGTCGCCTAATTTCTTCCAATTTTATGTATGTAAACAGTAACTGCAATTTTACTAATATAACAATCACATTTGCAACAGTTATAATGAGGATGTTAAATAATATATTCTATTGCAGTAAAATACAAAGGTTTTATAGTCATTAATTGTGGTTAAGCTTTTTTCAGCCAGGTATGACAATGGTGCCAATGGACATTTCTGTATTTTGGGACCCATGTGAGCATAGCGGAGTAGAGGTAATAAAAGAGGATGGTGGGTGTCGATTAACAGTAGCCATTATTTCTATTTTTTATTTTTTTTTGCACAGTTAATTTCACTTGTCGACATTTTGTAGACAATAAATATCACAAGATTGAGTATGTGTCTGCCCTAAGCAAGTTGAGATTAAAAGAATCAACAGAGGAAACTGTATTTTGAAAAACGTATACCCCCATTGATTGGCATTTGAAACACAACAGCAAGAAATCCATGGACATCTTGCCTTTGTTTTTAATTGACTATAAATCCTTGAGACAAAAGTAAGTTTTAGTGCATTGAGTGCATACACATAAAAAGGGTATGTTGTAAAAATGTATTTCAGAGCTAAAGTTTTTTTTTTTCCTTTTCAAGGGATAGCTTAATCTTCACCCATAAAATCACCATTTTAATAGTATTATTCCTCCTTCAAAACAAAATCATCTGTAATCAGAGTTAAATTCCATTATTTAGAATCAATTATTCATGTTGATGAGGATCTGTTGCAGGTGTTTGAAAAATACAGTCCATTACTGCACACTTGAATAAGAATTAAAGATTTTTTAAAACTCTGTTTGGTAAAAGGAGGAGAAAGGTAGATCCCAATTTCCGTCAAAAACCACTATACTGACTCGATGTTTACACCAATTAATTTGAAGTTGTTCACAAAATTTTGTCTTCTCCACATTCTCACAACATCCATCCATCCATCCATTTTCTGCCGCTTATCCTGCACTCAGGGTCACGGGGGATGCTGGAGCCTATCCCAGCTGTCATCGGGCGAGAAGCGGGGTACACCCTGGACTGGTCGCCAGTCAATCCCAGGGTCACATATACAGACAAACAACATTCGCTCACTCATTTGGGGTAATTTTACATTTTTTTTCCGAATAACCTGCTGCATGTTTTTGGACTGTGGGAGGAAACCGGAGAACCCGGAGG
The DNA here is from genome assembly GCA_901007705.1 of Fistularia tabacaria. Lineage (NCBI taxonomy): Eukaryota > Metazoa > Chordata > Actinopteri > Syngnathiformes > Fistulariidae > Fistularia > Fistularia tabacaria. The sequence goes on from CAAKHD010011855.1 coordinate 4,016, forward strand.
AAACCCACACAGGCACAAGGAGAACATGCAAAGTCCACATAGAAAGGTCCTCTGTCAGAATTGAACCAGGTCCTTCGTGGTGTGGGGCTGAAGCACTAACCACTGTGCCATCCTAATGATAAATATGTTTGAGTCAATTATCTATTATTTTGTCTCTTCCTTTTAGGCAGGATAAAAAGTAATATCATTTTTTATGGTTCTAGAGACTTTGAACCTGTGTCGGGACAGATGGATTGTTGGAGAAGAGTGGAACTCCATCTCCAGACTATGTGTGCATAGCTAAAGCATCCTTGATGTTTGCTGAATGGATTGTCATTTTGCAATTGTTGGCATGGTAGCTGGGCCAAAAGCAATCAAGCTGTGCAGGGAAATAAACTATATTGCTGAGGCTGTCGGATTGAAGACCAGAGCTTGGACCTTTGCTATTCATGTTTGCAAATGATCACAGCATGTTGGTCATCTCCCACAGAGGCCCCTAAAGGTGGGTGCTGTGCAAAGATGGACTGTCAGACTTCTAGCTTTTGTACGAGGCAGCTGAATTTTAGTAACAGTGCTTTCTTTGTAAAATTTTTTTTACTCCACAGACTTTTTTGAAAGTGGTGCTCAGAGCTCATGAAGTACTTATTGTAGATGGAATAAGCATATGGTTTGTTGAAGCAAAAGCATGATAACTTGAACCCAATGATTGTCAGCCAATATAACAAGCATCTGAGCTATTAAGTTGTTTGTCTGAAAGTCATATATAGAATAAAACACTCAGACATGTCGGCATTCATGGAAATCTTTGCTTTAATGAAAAATCACGTATGTGACAAACATCTAATTTTGAACAGTTAAAATCACACTTCTTGAATACTATGTCATATAGCGTCTATTCAACCTCTGAAAATCCAAACATACTTGCATATTTATTCAAGTTTAGTGATTCAGACCTGTATAATCATCTTATCTGAGGTGCGCTTCCTCAGCAAAATGAAAAAGTCACTTTGTCTATATCAAATTTTATTGTAATTAGAAAACAGAAAAAAAAACAGAAAACTACCTGTAATAGAGGCCAAAAAAATCTAACTTCATCGTCTAATTGCTCTCTCCACAAATGGAATATGTACATGAAGTGGAACAAAAAACTCACTGAATTTCAGCTACTTCTTACTCTTTTTGAATTCTGTGTCAAACAAAGATGACTTCATGCTAAATCTGGCAAATTAAGACCAATGCAATAAGTGAAATTACCATGAAATGCTGAAGTAGTACGAAGTGATCAAATATAAGAAAGTGAGCACAAATAATATCTTGAAATCTTCATCTATCCTTCTCTGTAAGATAATTAATTTTAATTGCACCAGCTTCCTGGGAAACCACATATGGGCCATACGATTAGGCCTCATTGCTGCAAAGCAATGAGGGACATTGCTATGAGGCAGAAACCGATACCTGCTCTGCTGACTGAATGCCACGTTATGACAGTCGTTTTTTTCAATTTCAGGGACCAAATATATAGTGATTTACTCTACTGTTTGTGGTCCAAACTATTTTTTACTCACCTAAGACTCTTTCTACCAACCTCGCTTGGGTTTAAATAGTTCTCTAATATTTGTTGAAGCTGCTCTACATTTAGCGATATTTAGTTCACACAGTTTGTGCAGTGATTGTAAAGCTAGTTACCCGATCCCTGTCTGTCAGATGATATACTGATGCAACTCAGTTTATACTAAAATTAATGACGAGATATTAATGTAGCAGGCAAAATTGCATTGGTGTATACAGACTCATCCATGCATTAGGCAGCCTGGTTGGTAACATGATCAAAATCCTAATCTTAGACAGTCATGACAGATAGGAGACACTCTGAAGAGCCATTGGGTTTTACCCTCCCCAAAAGAGGAACTACCTGATTCAACAAATCACTTCTCTATTTCCTCTCCATTCCCTTTTTGTTCCCATCTCTCAAAGCAGGGGGGAGATTTAACACGACAAAATGTTGTAAATGACAAAACTGTCAGGCACAAGAAAAGAAAGAAAAATGGAGGAAGGCCAGATGTGAACGGAGAATTTTAAAAGGGATTTATATCGGTCAACGAGATAGGGTGTCTACCAGACAGAATTAGTGTCATAACCATCCTTCACCTACCAATTTTGTTATTTTCCTCGCAGCCTCCATCTAACCATCAAATGCCCCACCCCATGGACTTCAGTGCCACCATTTCTATCACCTTCCTTTTCCCATTCTCCTGATATCGCACCAATCACCTTTCCTGTGTTCCCCTCCAGTTTGTCTATTTTGTTGATGAGTTTCATTAACCTGTTCTTCCCCATTCTAATAGAAAGGCAGGCAACTGCTTTGAGCTACTACGGATTTATTGACGTATATATATATATATATATATACAAGTGTCAAGGGAAACATGTGATAAAAGAATATCACACAGAATAAAAGAGAGGTGAAAAGACATAGGTGATACAATTGATTTTGCGCAGTTTAGGGATAGTGGTAATGGAGAGAAGACAAGAGGCAGATATAGACATAACAGTGAAGTATATGTTGAGGTTCTCTTTCAGAGGGACAACGATGCATAGGATCATGAATGAGTCCATCAGAGGGACAGCGCATGTCGGATGTTTTCAAGATATGGTTAGAGAGGCCAGATTGAGATATTTTGGTCATATGCAGAGGAGGGTTGTGAATATATAGGAAGTTGGAGCAACAAGGGAAGAGACCTGGAGGAAGAACCAAGAGAACCTTTTTGCTTGAGTCTGACTATATTTAGCCAGAACCTCTCGGCCGCATGCACCAGCTCAGGTTCCTTCCCCACCAGAGAGTGGTCAATATCTTTCGGTCATCAGTTGAGGGTTCTTTTGAGCCACGGCCTTTGTGTGGTCCCACCTGATCACCACTTGGTGTTGAGCTGGTTTCTATGATGGGGGAGGCTGCTCGTCAGATTTAGCAGACCCAAACGCATTGTGAGGGTCTGCGGGGAACATCTAGCAGAGTCCTCGGTCAGTAAGAGTTTAACTCTCACCTCAAGCAGAGCTTCTACTGAGTTCCTGAGGGAGGCAGGGACATTGAGTCTGAGTGGGCCATGTTCAGTCCTTCCATTTTCGAGGCGGCAGATGGGAGCTGTGGCCGCATGATGGTCAGCAACCGTTGTGGCAGTAACACTTCAACTCACTGTGCACTGTGCAGTGTCAGCAGTGAAAAGGTCTCTGCACAGCTCTGCCATGATAAAGAAGGCGCTGAGCCAGAGAGCGAAGCTCTCAATTTACCTAACGATCTAAGTTCCTACCATCACCTATGGTAATGAACTGTGGGTAGTGACCGAAAGAACGAGATCACGGATCCAAGCGGTCAAAATTATTTTTCTCCGCAGGGTGGCTGAACTCTCCCTTGGAGATAGATTTAGGAGATGGCTACCCAGGAGGGGCTCAGATAACAGTCGTTGCTCCTCCGCATTTAGAGGAGTTAGATTAGGTGGCTCAGACCTCCGGTCAGGATGCCTCTTGGATGCCTCCTTGGTGAGATATTCCACACATGTCCAACTAGGAGCACCTTGGGATCTCCCTGGAAGAACTGGACCAAGTGGGTGGGGAGTGTGAAGTCTGGGCCTCTTGGCTTCGGCTGCAGCTCCCACAGCCCAACCCTGGATAAGCAGTAGAAGATGGATGGATGGATGGATGGATGGATGGATGGATGGATGGATGGATGGATGGATGGATGGATGGATGGATGGATGGATGGATGGATGGATGGATGGATGGATGGATGGATGGATGGATGGATGGAGGGATGGACCCCTGAAGGGAACAGCCAAAATGGCAGATCGACAAAACCACAAAGCAGCTCCCCCTCCAACCTTCTCAGTACTTCTCCATCAACATTCTTAGAATAGATATTTAATCTTTAGTATTCCTTCTTGGCTTGAAACCATTTAGCTGCCCACAAAGGCTCCCTTCTGCTCTCAGTCAAGTTTCCACCACACTTCCTTGTCTTTATCTTTATATAGTTATTCAAATTCTTCACATATTATTCTTAAAACTGGGCACCAGCATACTTCTCCATTGGTCAGGAATTCTTTCAATCTCCAAGATCTCTCAAGAGCCTGTTGAATAATCTAGACAGAAACGATACTGCTGACTGGAGAATTGCATACCTCCACAGGTATATCATAAGGGCCAAGTGCCTTTCCATTTGTCATCCTCTTCAATGCCCTGCTCACTTCATCCATTATTTCTGCTACATTTTGAAAAGCACGTCTTCCAGCTGATGCTCTCTTTCATTTTCCTCATTCATCAATTTTTCATAGTGCTCTTTCCATTTTCCCATCACTCTTCCCGCAGCTGTCAATACACTTCCCTCTCTATCCTTAATCATCCGAACCTGATACATGTCCTTCCCATCTCTATCCCTCTGTCTCACCAACCTAAATCATTATCTCCCTCCTTACTGCCTAACCTAGCATACAAGTCATCATACTTCCTTTGTTTGGCTTTTGCATTCTCTACCTACACCTTGCAGTGCATCATCCTGTACTCATGTCTGCTCTCTTCAGTCCCCTCAGTGCCCCACCTCCTCTTGCTATCCTCTTTCTCAATATGTACTCTTGCAATTCCTCACTCCACCACCAAGTGTCCTTATCTTCTTTCCTCCCATGCAAGAGAAGAAGTGCTCTCATATCTTTTACCTGATCACATTCACTGTGGTTGTCCGGTCATCTGGAAGCTCCCCCTGACCACCAAGGGGCTTTCTCAACTCCTCTCCCAAATCATACGACACCCCTCCCTTTTCAGCTTCTACCACTTCAGTCTCTGCTCTACCTTTGTTATCATCATCTTCCTTGTCCTCAGATTCATCCTTCAAACCACCACCCCATGCTTTACCACACCAACCACTACTTTGCAGTCAGTGATCTCCTTCAGAATACATTGTCTATATAGTACAATATGTAGTCTTCCTGTGTGCTCCACTCTTACATGTTACCCTATGTTCGGCCTCTTCTGGAAGAGAGTATTCACTACAGGATATTTTTTGGAAAGTCTACCATCTTCTATCCTTCTGAGTTCCAAACCTGGATACCGAACCTGTACAACACCCTTCAACACCTCTGATGCTTGCACCAACATGCCCATTAAGTCTCCACAAATGAGCACTCTCTCACCTCAGGGGATATTTTGCATCACTTCATTTAACTTACTCCAGAATTTTTCCTTCTCTTGTAACGCACATCTCATCTGTGGGGTATTGCCAATAAAAACATTGAGAATCAAAACCTCAATTTCTATCTTCATACTCATCACTCTAACAGACATTCTTTTCACCTCCAGATCATTAAAAACAAACTTCTCCCTCAGGAAAACTCCTACTCAAAATCATTTCTATAAATACAATGATAGCTACTTAAAAACTGCTCCCAAGCTTCGAGTCTTGATACCTTTCCACCTGGTATCCTGAACACAAAGTTATCCACCTTCCTTCTCTGCATCACGTCAACCAACACTTTACCTTTTCCTGTCATCATCCGAATATTCAAAGTCCCGAACTCTGGGCTTACATCTAGACTTACTTCTTCTCTCCTTCTTCTTCTTTGACCTACAGTACACCAATTTTCACTTGTACCCTTTTGGTTATCTGCACAAATAGTGGTCATTTTTAACCCAGGCTTCAACCTATCTGATGTAAAAGTCATACCATGGTCCATTTGCATATTTAGTTTGGGCACAGGTTTAACTCTGATACTGTTGCTGACGGAACACTCTGCACACACACACATATATCCTGGCTGTACATAGTACAGAGATACTATGTTTAAATCAATAAAAACATATGTCATTTTAATATTGAAACAAAACGATTTACATATCTATGTTGTTTTTCCAATGCTGGCTGTGCCTATGAGTGCATTTAAAAGGATATTTGAAAGCAAAAGTGATTACCGTGCAAAAACAATCATGATGTCAATAATAATTACATCAAATCACATGTAGAGGGAATTCAGAGGGGAAAAAAGTACAGTATGACATTGAAAACATCTGCATCCCTTGTACATGTCCAGACTTGACTTACTGACTTGCCAAGAATGAGAACCCAAACACATGACTCAGGGCTACTGTCAGCTAAACGGTATTTAATAAAAGTGCAAAGAAAACCACTAACTAAATGAAGAAACCAAAATCCCCAAACCAACAGACCTGACTGACTTGTAACTGAGTCAAGAACATGAGATCTAGGGGTTGAAAACATAAGTATGAGACCAAGGGAACAAGTCATCTTGTGGACTAGAACATCAATAATATGAAATCAGCACTGACTAAGGCATGCAAACAAAGAAAAAAATTATACTCAACACTAGAAAGGGGAAAAATTGGAGACGATCAAGAATAGACTGAGAAGAGGAAACAGATCTTGAAAAACGCAAGAAGCTTTCATGACAGTGCAAACATTAGGGGTTCTGTCTGAACATCGGATATTCTTTTAATGTGATAATTTCAGGTGTAAAAATCATTAATTGATTTTTTATTTGTTCATGTCATTCAAGATTACATGAAGACATTCATTTTCAAGTATTTTTAGCTTGCCTGACAGAGGTTGCACTAAGTTGTTATCCTGGAAATAATTCACCATGTGCTGTTGTTGATGTTATTGTGGTGTGCTTACTCTCACAGTTTGGTTATGGGTTATATAGTCATCAGTAATGCATTTCAAACAAGTTGACAAGTTGACAACGAGTTGACAGTAGAAGGTTTCCTAGAAAGAATAGACAAACCCCTGCATTGTCAATGTGAGAAATTACCTCTGTTTGATATCAAAATCTATATACCTTTGCAATTACTGATAAAGAACCGATCAATTAAATTTCAATTGTGTGTCTGTTTGTTTGTTTGTTTGTGTCTGTTTGTGTTTGTATGTGTGTGTAAGTATAATGATGTTACAATGTGAGAGGATGCGACAGAGAGAAACCAATGGTTGAGAGGTGAAGATGGCCAAAGTGACAGAGACAGATAGAGATCTCAGAAGGCTACTGTTTCTTATCAGCAAAGGTCACACAAGCAATTATGTGACACATTGATTTATACCCCTGAGGCAAACAATTCTACAAAAAAAGACACAATGTTCAACGCTGCAAACAAAAAGACACACATGCAGGGTCAGTTTCAATTTACTGCCCTCCCCTACTTATCGTTTTCTGTAGAGGTCTGCCACTTTGCTGAAGTCATTAAGATCTTAGCTCTTGGGACTTGATAGATCTTAGTCATTCCAGTCACTTTTTCCTTCTCCAAATTCTGCATTCCAAGTGAAGAAATTCAAGTCCAGTTGCCAGGACAAGAAGATTTTGACATAGTCTGACATATCTGTCCTCATTCTACATTAAAAAACAACAAAAAATTAAATATCATCCCTCACCCTTTTGTTAATGAAAATTTAAAAAAGACATATCTGTATGCCTGTCACACCCTCTTTCCCAATTACAGCTGTAGATGCTTCTTTGCTACCTTTAAACACTTAAGGGACTTTGGATTAGAAAAAAAAAATGAAAGAGAAAAAAAAGCTAAATTAAAGTGCTTCAGAATCAATTATCCATTCTTACAATATAAAATGAAATTCCTGTAATCCATCTGGGTGCAACTTCAATGCTTACATGGGCATGACATCGAGACCTGGAAGGACGTGGAGAGGGAGAGAGAGGAATGTCCCTTCAAGCTGAACCTGACCTATGTTTTGTGACTGGACTTCTGTGAGATTGACTGGAGGCTTGGTGAGGTGTCAGCAGGTAATGCAGACTCTGGTGTGGTAGAGAAGGATTGGAGCTGAAAAGCAGGCTTTCGATTTACTGGTTGCTCTATGGTCCCACCCTCACCTATCGTATCAAACTTTAGATGTTGACTTTGAGATTATGGCTGCAAGTGGCTGAGATTAGTTTCTGGCCCTTTGGGTGTCCCTTAGAGATAGAGTGAGAAGCTTGGTCGTCCAAGAGGGGCACTGAATGGAGCCTCTGTTCTTCCAAATCAAGAGGAGTCAGATGCCATGGCATTGGTCATGATACCTCCCTTGTGAGGTACTACCAACATGTCCCACAAAGAGGAGGAATGGTCCAGGACAACCCCGGAAGAGCTGGACTTGTGTATGTATGTATGCGTTTGTGTGTGTGTCTGTGTTTGCCTCTTTTAGTGCCTCTCTGCGGCAGTGTATGAATGTGTGTGTTTGTCTGTGTTTGTGTTTTGCATATCATTTATTTATTTTTATATTTTTTACAGTTAGTGTGCCTGTCAACTTTACAATGGAGCTTGAGCCAAATACTTAAAATCATTTTTAGAACAGCCATCAACAAAATGTGCAGGAAATGTCTGAAAATCGAATCCGGGAGTCGAATAGTTTTGGCAGCCTATTTGTTTGGAGGATGTATCAAACAAGAAAATCACATAAAGCTTGTAAAACACTTGTAAAATCGCCAACATCCCCATATGCTTGGGCTTGATTTTCTGTGCGTTGGACAGAGATTAAAAGAGATCAAAATGAATTGCTTCAAAAAAAATCCTGAAATGTTCATATTGTTTCTTCTACAATGTCTGAGTTTATTGTGAAACAATTATTTGTCATATCATGCAGTCAGGAAAAATAGGTTAATTTGACTTTATTTTGTATTTATATTTCATCTCTCGCCCAGGGTAAAGCCATGTCTGAAATATCTCTTTCTTTTTTACTTCAATCCTCCTTTCAATCATTGATCAATCATTGATCTTTGATGTATAGTGTTCTGGTACCATGTATTCTAAAAGCCAGCCTTACACTAGATCATGTTGTTTGTTGTGACCTTTCCCTGTCTTCGCAACGGTCCAATCATGAAACTTGGTAGGAACGGACCTGGTTGGCCATTTCTCCCAACCACCCTCCTCCAGGTTTCTTTGTCATTGACTAAATGAGTATTGAAGTCTCCCAGGAGAAATTTGAAGGCCACCAGGAGTTACTCCATCCAGGACACCTTCCAGTGACAAATGATTCCAAGAAGGAGGCTGGAGTGCTTGGTTCATAAATATAAACAGCCATCAGAATACTTATTCGCTCCCCACTAAGAGAGACCTCAACCTCATGGGATCGTAAAGAGGTAACCCTCTCATTAAATGGGTAAATGTCCAACACATTGACGTTCAGCCAGGGATTTGTGCGTATCCTCACACCCACAGCTGCAAAGCACCTGATCCTGATCCCACTTTCTTTGGGTGGCGTGGCCACAGGGTGATGGCTCCACATTGTTTATTTGGCGTGTGCCTTGCCCAGTTGCTTGCTAGATGGTACATTGAGCCAACTTTTGCAATAGTTAAGGTATTCTGGTGACACAAGTTTGGATCTGATGATGCTCCATTATAAGGATCCAGTCCACATAAAAAAACTGTACTTGCTTGCATTTAACTGTGAACATTTTAATTTTATTTTAATGGCAGTATAAATGCAAATTTAAGTATTCTTCACAGCATTTGAATGCAGGGAGAGACTGGATGTAAATGTTTTGCCAAAACAATATCATAACAGCAACATCGGTATATTTTGTTGCATGTGAAATTGATAGAGGTAATAAAACTAAAGACCTGACTTATGTACTGGGACACAAGATGAGGCTTTAAGACTTTATTTGACAAAATTAGACCACCAGAACCAAGATCAAAGTAACACTATTAGTTTGATGCAGAATAAACACACTCATTTCCTGGGTTTGTTCTACAAAAACATCTCTCTCACAACTTTTGTTAGATAGATAGATAGATAGATAGATAGATAGATAGATAGATAGATAGATAGATAGATAGATAGATAGATAGATAGATAGATAGATAGATAGATAGATAGATAGATAGATAGATAGATATGCATAACTCCCAGGTTTCTAACAATGATTCTAAAGGGCAACATGACACCATCCAAAGATGATAAATTATTTAGTCATGCTTGGGTACGATGTTTAGAGCGCAGCATTTGAACTTTTGTCACAAGCTGACTCTAGTTCTGCGACGAAAATGAAGGAGACGGAGGCAAGGCATGGGCCAATTCAATGATTGATTGTAAGTGACAATAATAAGAATCAAATTATAAGCAATAATCAAGTATGAGGTGTGAGTATGTGAAAGAGTGGATGTTTGCAGTGGTTGTGAATCAGTAAATGAAAACCTGTGTATGTGTGAAAGTGTCTGAATGCAAAACTCTAGCTAAAGACAAACCAATAACCAGAAGGTCCAGTACCTGGAGGGAGCAGACCAGCTCATTAGGTTGGTGAGACACACCTTTTAAAACAGGTGTGCCCATTGGGTTGATGAGACACACTCTCTAAAACACAGGTGTGTCCGATCATTAAATGGCTCCCTGCCTGCCAGATGACCCACCTCTGTCAGGCAAGGGAGGGGCCGTGACACCCACCTCCTTAAAATGAGGGTCCCACCCTCAACTACAGATTTCGGCCAATATTTACAAATTCCAACTTCCCATTTGGAATAGAGTATACCGATCTCTGCTCCAATGGTTGCCCCGTATCCTCCAGCCAACTGTCAGTCCCAGGAAAGAGCATCAGCAATAATAATGTCCTTACCAATGATATACTTAATAGGCTTAGCATCTCCGATGTCTGTTATGTTCGATTAAATGTGTTTGCCTAGGCACATCACTAAACAAAGACGGATATTTCCTAATTAGAGTTACTAATTGACCACATCTTTCCGACTCAAAATTTCTGAAAATTTCCATTGGGGCTGAGACATGTGCTCTCCTGTACAACTTCTCGGGTGGCTAGTGAGAGCCAAGGTAAGCCCTCTTCCCAATTTGCTTACAGTTCAGTACAGTAAGCACGAAGCAGAGACTTTAAAGTTTGGGGAAAACATTCCAACGCTCCCTGACTTTGGGCGTGATACGCTGCAGACTTAACTGTGTTTCACTTTTAACTGTTTCAGAATTTGAGCAAACATATGGGAGGTAAAGTTCGATCCTTGATCAGACTGAACAATTTTTGGGATGCCAAAAACAGAGATAAACTGAATTAACCCTTTAACTACTGACCTGGTCATGATTGTACGCAAAGGAAATGCCACAGGATACCTAGTTGCTTGACACGTAATGGTCAGTAAGTAATTATAACCAGACTTTGAGCGTGATAAAGGCCCAACACAATCAATTGATTTGGTTTACGAGTAAGTTGACAAGTGTGACATGTTTCAATAAATTTGGCTACATCTAGCTTAATGTGCCGCCCCAAAAAATGTCAAAGAATTGGATCATAACAATTACAAACACCGAAGTGACCTGCCACGCTACCGTGAGAAGTTTTGAATACTTTATTTCTCAACACAGAAGGGACAACTGTCTGAAACTAAGGATCTCCCAAACCCTGATCTTTGTTTGGAGTCCATTTCCTGATCATAATTCCATTAAAAAGAAACTAACATTGAGCATTATTCCTCACTAAAGCCTCAGGAACAACTTTGTCATAAAGATCAGCTAAAGATGGATCCATGGATCCGACTTTTGTTCTGCAACCAATACATCTCTAGAAACAGTTGGAGGCTTAAATTTAAGTTTAAAAGGCAACTCAACTTTCTCTGGCTGAGCCTCTTCCTCTTTACGGCAAGAAGCTGCACGAGTAATTGGACAAATTGGAAAACATCTGGAGACGCTCTATAACAACCTGAAATTTCACTAGCAGAAGGCACTGGAAAATGTCAGGTTGTAATAGAGTCTATCAAGAGGTGGAGAAAATGGAACTAAACCAATGTCATGTTCCAAAACACAACTGTGAGTGTCTGAATGTCTTGAAAATTGCAACACAGATTCTTGCCGGACAGCGGACCCACCTCTGTCAGGCAAGGGAGGGGCCGTGACACTTTCATTTTGTCAGTTAAGCAACAGATGATCTATTGCCAGGTTTTTATATCCTTAAGATATGTCTTGAGTTTCATAAACCAGCTAATTTCATCTGGCTTCAATGATATGTACAGCTGGGTGTCATTCAAATAGCAATAATAATCAGTTCATTTATTTATTTTTGGCATTTTATTTAGTTTAGTTTATTTTTGTCATATACATTCACGTACAGTGTACAATCAATGCAATGAAATGAAATGCATATTGCCATATACCCCATCACCCGTCAAAATAAAAACAATAAAAACAATACATTTTAGAAAAATAATAACTTATTCAGTATCAAGTGTGTTGTTGCACTCAGCACTAAGTGCTACTGTTTATCAGTTTGATGGCCTGAGGATAGAAACTGTCTTTTTAGCGAGTTGTACATGTCCTGATGCTCCATAAACATGTGCCTGAAGAAAGGTAGGACTACAGAGTGTGTGATAGGTGGTAAGAGTCCTTCAGGACAGGATTTGTGAGGCCTTTGAGTTTTCATGGAGTGTTCACTAAAATCATTATACAAGCATATGTAGGCTAAAAAGTATTGTTATAAGCTTGTGGAACACCATAGCTTAGTTTTGTGCAAGCAGAGGAAGCCTTCTTTACATGTTCAAATTGAGATGTCCCAGAAAAATATGAGTTAATAGTGCAGTTCCTCTCATTGTAATTTGATGGGACCATTTAGTTGCCAAATTCAATGGTATCAAATGCAGCACTATAATGCAGCCTCAGGGCGGCACGGGCCAGTGTCTCCCTGAGCCGGTCCAAAGCCCAGATTAATGCAGAGGGTTGCGTCAGAAAGGGCATCCTGTGTAAAACTTTTTGCCAAAACCAAATATGTGAATCAAAGCCTATGAATCTCATACTGGATCGGTTGAAGCCCTCCTAAAGGCCTGACTGGTCTTAGCAGTTGTGCTGGAATCCATCAACTTGTCTTATGGCCACTTTAGTGGGCATCAACTACCACCAGAAACATATGCCCCTTCTGGTTGCGCTGACATGAATTGCAAACTTTAGTCTGCTGTTCAATTTAAGCATTAATCCCGAGCCACCAAATATAACTCCAAGCTCTTTCAGTAATTATGGCCTCAGTCTTGGGGACACAATCACCCACCCCAAAGAAGGCGTCCTGCACCATAGTGAGCTTATCTCTCTGTGAGTAAAAGGTGGGCTGTAAGTATGAGGGCCCATCACTGAAGCCTGGCAGCTGCCATAGATGTGGTAGCCTTGCTGGGGCTCAATATAGTTGTCAGTGGCCTGTAGTCTGTGAGCAGGGTGAAATGGTGGCCATAGATGTAGGCATGGAACTTGTGTGTGCCAAATATGATTCCCAGGGCCTCCCGTTCAATCAGAGCATAGTTTTGTTCCTCTTAGGTTCTGGTTCCGCGTAGGTTCTCAATGCAAATGCTATTGACCTCTCTTGACCAACAGGCATAACATGGGAAATCACTGCGCCCACGCCGAATGGTGAGGCATCGCATGCCAACCTGAGGGGCAGTTTGAAGTCGTAATGAGTGAGCACTTTTTCTGAGAGGACCTGTTCTTTTGCTATGCAGAATACTTTTACACACTCCTGCGTCCATTTCCATTGCACGCCCATGTGTAATAATGCATGCAGGAGACTGAGTGCGGTTGCCAGGTTTGGGACAAACCTACCATAGTAGTTTATTAGACCCAGGATAGAGCGTGTCTGGCCTGCATTGGTTGGAGCTGGGGCCTCTGCGATAGCACAGAGATTTTCTGGGGATTTGTGGATGCCTATGGCATCGATTATATGCCCAAGTAGTCCAGAGAGTCTCTGAAAAACTCGCATTTTTCTCGCTGCACACCAAGGCCAAATTTTCCCAAGCGGCTCAGTACTGCCTCCAAGTTTTTCAGGTGATCAGCATCATTATGTCCTGTTATCAGGATGTCATCTAGAAAACAATGCACTTTGTAAAGCCCCTGAAGTATCTGATCCATGACTTGCTGGAAGATGGAGGGTGCTGATGTCATGCCAAAAGACAGTCAATTATGATAGAACAGTCCTCTTTGTGTTGTGACTTGTTGTGTTGTTGACACTGTTATTGTTGCGCTGCTGTGATAAAGGAATTTCCCCTATGGGGATCAATAATGTATAATCCTATCCTATCCTATCCTGGGGTTAGGATAATGCTCTGCAAAGAGTGAGGGGTTGATGGTCACTTTGAAGTCCCCGCAAATGCTTACATCCCCCTTTTTCTTCGTGATGGGCACGATGGGGGTGGCCCATTCACTGAACTGCACTGGGGAAATCCCTCCTTGCTAATGTAGGCGCTCCAGCTCTTTCTCCACCTTGGGCTGAGTGCATAAGGGACCACCCGCGCATGAAAGAACTTAGGCTGATGATCCAGCTTGAGTGTCAGTGCTACCTCACAGTTCTTTAAAATTCCCAGTTCATTTTTGAACACGTGCCTGTCCAGAACTGTTCTCAAGGTGTCATCTTTCCACATGTGATGAATGGATTTGGCTGATGTTACTCACACTTCTCCACCACTTACAGCCAACGGGGGGGATGTTGCATTTGAGCATATATATGGGAAGCTGTGCGATTTGGTTTTTCATCTGCACACAAACTTTCACCACCCCTTCTGGGGCGATGACTTGGTCAGTGTATGTTTTCAGCTGGATGTGGGTGTGGCGCAGACGGATGTGGCTGAATTGTGCATTATGCAGCTTCTCTGGGATAATGGACACTTCTGCACCCAATTCTAGTTCCATTCTGTTGTTTATTCCTTAACTTTTGTCCTGACCCATATTACTGCAGAGGCTGGGTTATCCTGCTGTGTAACATTTGCTCTCTGTGTTCCCAGATTGGCTACATCTACCGTGTGCTGGGCGACATCTGCGTCAGAATCAGTGGTATATGTGTCACTTGGCTTATCATCGGTGGCAGGCTTATTTACCCGTCTCTTTGAATAGTCCCTCCATTTGTTGTCTCGCCTCTGGTTCCAGCTTTATTTCCTGGCCTGCTCTCTTTGCATGTGCGTGGGATGTGGCCTTTCTTACCACAGCGTTGGCATTTCTGGTCCTTGTATCTGGGCGGGGGGAGGAGGAGTGGATGCCAAGTGTGGTCGTGTCGCAGTCAGGGTCAGTGTCTTACACAGTGGATGAGGGCTCAGGAGGACTCTGGAAACGTCATGCTGATCAGATGTGGGCCAGTTAGCTGGAAAGGCTTGTGCCCCGAGAGCCGCAACAACCAGCAGCACTGAGTCAACCAGTTACTGTCCCCATGATTGAGCCGCCAACAGCTCCCCAAATGGGGGGACCAGAGTTCCCCCAGACGGATCATCCAGTCACCAGTTGGCAACACAATACCACGGCTTCGCCTCCGTTATTTTTGGATAAGTTAAATCCCGACAGTATACGTACTGAAGCACACCTGCTTGTCGAACATAACAGGGACAATGACAGGAAAAGGTAGAGAGTTGGTTGACATGATGCAGAGAAGGAAGATGGATATACTGTGTGTCCAGGAGACCAAGTGGAAAGGCAGTGAGGCTAGAATCTTGGGAGCAGGTTTTAAATTGTACTATCATGGTACTGACAGGAAAGGAAATGGAGCAGGAGTTATCTTGAAAGAGGAGTTTGTTAGGAATATTCCGGAGGTGAAAATAATGTCAGATTAACTTATGAGTCTGAAACTGGAAATTGAAGGTGTGATGCTCAAAGTTGTTAGTGGCTATGCCCCACAGGTAGGATGAGAGTAAGAGGAGAAGGAGAAGTTCTGCAATGAGTTCCATGAAGTGATGCGGAATATCCTCAGAGATGAGAGAGTGGTAATTGGGGCAGACTTCAATGGACATGTTGGTGCAGGCAATAGAGATGATGAAGAAGTGATGGAGAGGTTTGGTATCCAGTATAAGAAAAAAAGAGGGACATATGGTGGTAGACTTTGCAAGAAGGATGGAAATGGGTGTAGTAAATACTTTTTTCCAGAAACGACAAGAACATAGGGTAACTTATAAGAGCAGAGGTAGGAGCGAGCAGGTAGACTGCATCTTGTATAGATGAGGGAATCTGAAAGAGATCAGTTGCTGCAAAGTTGTGGTAGGTGAGAGTGTCGCCAGACAGCATAGGATGGTGGTTTGTAGCATGACTCTGGTGACAAGGAAGGTCAAGGTAGGCCGACCAGAGGACAAAGTGGTGGAAGTTGAAAAGGGGGGAGTGTTTTATGGTTTTCAGGGTGGGGTTGAGAAAGACTCTGGGTGGTCATGGAGAGCTTTCCAGATGACCGGACAACTACAGCTAATGTGATCAGGAAGACGGGTAGGAGAGTACTCGGTGTGTTGTCTGGAAGGAAAGTTGATTAGGAGACCTGATGGTGGAATTAGGAAGTACAGGACTGTATACAGAGAAGGCGGTGAGCAAAGAAGAAGTGGGACACTGAGGGGACTGAGGAGAACGGGCAGAAGTACAGGTAGATGCAGCATAAGGTAAAGATAGAGGTAGCAAAGGCAAAACAAAGGGCATACGATGACTTGTATGCTCGGCTGGACAGTAAGGAGGCAGAGACTAATTTATACAGGTTGGCAAAATAGAGCAATAGAGATGGAAAGGATGTACAGCAGATCTGTGTGATTAAGGATCGAGAGGGAAATGTATTCACAGCTGCTAGAAGAGTGATGGGAAGATTGAAAGAGTACTTTGAAGAGCTGATGAATGAAGAAAATTAAAGAAAGGGAAGGGTGGAAGAGGTGACTATTGTTGACCACAAAGTAGCTGAGATTAGTAATAGGGAGTGAGGAAGGCACTGAAGAGAATGAAGTATGGAAAGGTAGTTGGTCCTGATGATATATCTGTAGAGGTATGGAAGTGTCTAGGAAAGGCAGCTGTCGAGTTTCTGGCTAGATTATTCAACATGATCTTAGAGAGTGAGAAAACGCCCAGGGAATGGAGAAGAACTGGGATGATGCCCATTTGTAAGAATAAGGGGGATGTGCAGAATTGCAATAACTATAGAGGGATATAGTTGATGAGCCTTACAATTAAGTTATGGGAAAGAGTAGTGGAAACTAGACTGAGAGCGGAAGTCAGCATTTGTGAGCAGCAGTATGGCTTCATGTCTAAAAAGAGTACTACAGATGTGGTATTTGCTTTGAGATACTAATAGAGATGTACAGAGAAGGTCAGAGAGAGCTGCAATGTACTTTTGTAGACCTAGAAAAAGCATGCGACAGGTTGCCGAGAGAGGAACTCTGGTATTGTATGAGGAGGTATGGAGTGGCAGAGAAGTATGTCAGACTGGTGCAGGACATGTATTTTAGCTATGAGACAGTGGCAAGTGTGCTGTAGGTGTAACAGAGAAGTTCAAGGTGGAGGTGGGACTTCATCAGGGAACAGCTCTGAGCCCCTTCTTGTTTCCAGTGGTGATGGACAGGCTGACAGATGTCAGACAAGAATCTCCATGGACCATGATGTTTGCAGATGACATTGTGATCTGGAGTGAGAGCAGGGAACAGGTTGAGGAAAATCTTGAGAGGTTGAGGTATGCTCTGGAAAGGAAATGAATGAAGGTTAGTCACAGCAAGACAGAATATATGTGTGTGAATGAGAGGAACCCGGGTGGAACGGCGAGGCTACAGGGAGTAGAGATCAAGAAGTTGGAAGATTTCAAGTACTTAGGGTCAACAGTCCAGAGCAATGGAGAGTTTGGAAAAGAGGTTAAGAAATGGGTTCAAGCAGGTTGGAATGGGTGGAGAAAAGAGTCAGAGTTTCTATGTGATAGAAGAATATCAGCCAGAATGAAAGGAAAGGTGTACAGGAGGACAGTGGTGAGACCAGCGATGCTGTATGACAGTGACATTGAAGAAAAGACAGGAAGCAGAGCTGGAAGTTGTAGAGTTGAAGATGTTGAGGTTCTCTTTGGGAGTGACAAGGATGGATAGGATCAGGAATGAGTCCATCAGTGGGACAGCACATATTAGACGTTTTTGAGAGAAGGTCAGAGAAGCCAGACTGAGATGTTTCGGTCATGAACAGAGGAGGCATAGGGACTATATTAGTAGACGGATGCTGGAATTGGAGATGCCAGGAAGGAGGTCTAGAGAGAAGAGAAGATTTATTGACTTAGGGAGAGAGGATATGAAGTTAGTTTGCTTGAGAGAGGAGGATACAGAGAATAGGGCGAGATGGAGAAGGTTGATTCGCTGTGGCGACCCCTGAAGGGAGAAGCCGAAAGGAAGATAAGAAGAAAGAAATGCAGCACTATGATATCAAAGGACAACGCAGATTTAAGTCCCTTTGCGGATGCAATTAAAAGATCATTTGGTAACTTTGACCAATGTTATCTCAGTGCTCTGACTCATTCTAAAGTCTGATTGTAAAATATATGTCTGTCCTTTCAGTTGGTAGGATATTACAATCTTTGGAAACATTCCAGCATCACTCAGTCTCCTTTTTACCTTTACAATGCCCATTTTGAAGAAAAACCTTTCTGGCAGAATGCTACCTAGTAAACAACTTCCTCATACCAGCCTGAGGCTGTTGATTGGCATCCTCAGATTCATACCTTATTGCCCGTAGCAGTGTGTTTTCTAGTTATTTTAAACTATTTTGCAGAGTTTCCTGTTTTGTGGAGGGGGGCAAATTTCTTCCAGACTCCTCTGATTCACGACAATCTTCCTAACTTCATGGGTTTGATATTATAACTTTTTTTTCTGATGCTAAAAACTTTTTGCAAAGGCATTTTAATTACCTTTGATAGGATTAGCCTGTTTGAATGACGATGTTTTACAGATGTAATCCGCCCCCCCCAAAGAAATAAGTAAATCGACACCCCCTCTTTGGTGTGATTTTTCCAGGCCTTTATTTTGGTCAGGATAAGATTTTCTAATTTTTTGACCAAAGGCATTTAGTTTTAGCAACAAATCTGACTTCTTATGGCGCAAAAGCATGTGTTTCAGTAAAAAAAACGTCATAAAATCCAATTCCATTAGCGTAAGAGACTTTTTGCCTTAAGAGACAGGTGATATTTTTTAACTGCACTGCATCCTGTAAATTTTCCCACTATTGAATTCATAAAGTTATACCCTTCCGACAATGTTAATGTTAAGACAGGCTCCAGGGTTTGGTGTCACAGTGTGAGAAGAGTACTAATTTTAATATATTAATAATTTTGTGTTTCCATGCTTTTACAAGTCAGTGAAAACAAAAGTACACCAAAAAGGATGAATTTAATAAACGCATAGAACTTGTTGAATTAAGAAACACTTAATCATAACAGCTGTAATTTTACATAGTGGAACAGATTTTAGGTTTCCAATAATATCTTCTTTGCTGGGTGGAAGCAACTCTAACAAACCATGTATTTGTTTTTAGAGATCATTGGCTAATTTTGTTCACAGTTAACATGACAGATAGCCTAGCTAACAAAGTATTTGAATGCAAAATGCCCAACAAAAAAAACTCTGTGGCCTATTGAGACCTGGGCCTGTTTGTTAAGCATTTTTAATTTGTCCTCATTATTATTATTATTATTAATATTTCCTGGAGCAGACCTTGACACTTTTCTGTCAGGATCTGTTCTCGAGGTGCTCTACTTAATTTTTGAACTGAGTTTTGTAATTTTCTATTGAAGAAAAAAAAAACATTCAATAAAGATAAGCACATAAATAAATAAACCCCCCCTTCTCTCTTTTCTGTGTGTGTATATAATATAAATATATATATACAGATATTTTCTAGGTTTTTATCACTCATCGTGCAGGTCCTTGTGTTTATGTGTACTTATGTGCATGTAATAATTATTTCATTAAATGTGCCTAGGTTGGACATGAGAGGTAATTGCAGCTTTCTTCTATTGTTGAGGGCAGGTGGTGAGCCATCTGGTGATGGTAGGTAATAGAGAAGGATGGTGTGGCTTTGGGGACAGAGGAGAGCTAGCTGCAGAAGGGATGGATGCATCTCTCCCATCAAATACTCATGGATGAATAGTGGACACAGGGACAATGGAGAAAATGGAGTATGGAGTAAATGACAAAGTAAAAGAGAATACAGTTGCTTCAAGCTCTAACACCAGTATGTCCATGCATGCTCATTTGTTCTGCTTTGTAGAGTGAAGAGATGAAGACAAGATGATTTAAAAAGTTATAATTTTTATAGTCCATTAAAAATGCTTTCCCTTTTGGCTCCAACTAGACCATATGTTGTTATGATAAGCAAATGTTAGTCATAGAAATCCTTTGAATTTTAGAGTACACTGAAGAACGTGAACAGAGAGAAAAGGTGCATTAAGTTGCTCTTGTTATTGATCCAGAAATGTCATTCACATTTATGAGTGCACAATCATCTAGGGAAATTTAGCTCACTTGATCCAATGGCTCTTGAAGAAATACACTGTGCCTTGGCATATTGTTACCTGACTCAAAGGGCCAACCAGCCTGAAACATTGGTTACTTACCTTATCTGGTGCATTCAGTATGAATGCATTTCTCTTTAAACATAAACAAGTCTGAATGGCCCTCTCGAGGACAGCATGTGTCTGGTGACATACCACCAAAGCCACTGTGTACAGTACACAAAAAATACAACTACAACTACTGCTCTGGACTAAAGGAGAGCCCCATATGCTTTTCGAATTTTGCCTCCTCAGTCTAGTCAGCTAAAATTCTCCTCCATGTGTATTTTTCTTGCTGTTGTTTGTATATTCATTCATTCATTCAGGGTCAGGGTCAAGAGTGCCGACTCTATTCCCGACTGCTTCATATTCAGCCAGTAAAAATATGATGTCAATTGGAGGTCATATGGGAATGAATCCCATTGAAGCACACTATCTGTGAAAAGCCATTTAAAGGTCCCAAAACCAGAAACTCAGTTCAACTCCACCCTGAAATCATGTGATTGAAAAAAAAAAGGAATCAATGAAACAGAGCAGCCATGGTAGAGCCCTGGAAATATATAAATATGTAATTAATTAAATAATTCATTATCTATATCGCTTATCCTACACTCAGAGTCACAGGGGTGATGGAGCCTATCCCAGCAGTCATTTGTAAGATTAGGGGTTCACCCTGGATCAGTCAGTGGTCAATCACACTGCCACATATATGGACAGAAAACCATTCACTGTCACTCACACATCTGGGCAATATAGGGTCTCCAAATAATCTTCTCAGTGTTTTTTGGACTGTGGGAGGAACCTTAAGAAGACATGGGAGAACATGAGAACATGCAAACTCCATGCAGAAAGTCCCCTTGTCAGAATCAAACAAGAAACCTTCTTGCTGTGAGGCGGAAGTGTGAAATGCTTATATGTTTATACTCAATTGTTTTGTGTTGATTTCACTATTTGTGTATACATTGTCCAATATGTCTACTGATATAATGTAGTACACTTTGAGAAACTTAAATAGCACTCTCAAAGTCAAATGAACTCTTTTAGTGTGTTTGCTTGGCAGTAGCTCAGAAAAGTGTAGTATACTGTGCCTCAGCTTTTCCTCTTCAAAGCCTTGCCCTGGGCATCCCCCACATGTGCAAAACCACATCAAGCCAAACTCTCAGAATTGTTCCTGGAAGATAATGAGTGAGAGCAACCACCACCCTCAATTGTGATGACAGTGCTGACTCTGCATCTCTCAACCTACTTCCACCCAAAACCTCCAAACCTTTGGTTTTGTCTTCAGTTCATGCATTTTTGTCATATCTCATTATAATAATGCCAGACTTTTTTATTAAAAAAATGTGGGTAATGGAGGAATGTGTGTAAACTCCTCAGGAGTTTAGGTGGGTCCATTCAGAAATTCAAACTGTATTCTAGGTAAACACAAAAAAAAAATATTGTGATTAGCCAATGCACAAAGGTGTTTTGATCTTCTAAATATCCATGTTTAAAAGCATAGTTGCTACAAACAGAACCACTAGCTGGTTGCCCTTTTTTCTCTCCTTTTAAAGGATCTTATTTTCAAATGTTCTCTAAACCTCAGGTCTATTAATGCAAAATTAACATTCATGGCTACATTTATTCAGACTATAACCCCCTCTCCAGTGGGCTCTCACTCAATACATAAAACAAGACATTTAAAGAACAGGTGACCGTAGTAATGCTGTTTTTTGCCAATCTTTATCATACTAAATGAACTCAAGAGGGATGAATCTAATAATAATAGCTCTGAGAGCTCAAAGACTACAGGAAATAAAATAAGTGCATATCTAATTCATCAGTATATCCTTGCTCTTTATTTTCTCTGCAAATATGGCCATTTTAGCTACAATGAAAGTAAGTAAGCTCCTCATAAAAACCTCGAAAGTCTCTTATTAAGTGTATATCTTCCCTAATTGAGTGAAGAGTTAGCCAATCAGTGGCCGGCTGGCCGTTTGTGCAATTATAGCTTTGATATAAATAGATATGAGCAGCAATCCAGTCCTGTTCAGCTTTTGTATGGCGAGTGTATTATTACAAAAAAAAAATGTGATCTAGAGTATAGGTTTGTTGAATTAATAGATTAATGATTACAAAAACATAGGGAGCATTTATACACGACGTTTTTTAATTTGTCAGTGTAAGCTTTATCAATGTAAGAGTGAGATTGCAATTAATGACAACTACCTTAAAGTGTTCTATAGAAACAGACACTCAGAAGCTTAAGGCATTTTTGATAAGCAACCGTCGAGCCACTAGTCCCATACTTCCCTTTGCAAACTCTGATGGAGTATTTTAGATGTGGCCGTTTTCATCCTGATCTTAGCTGTCAGATAAAAAATAAAGAATCCCATGCAAATCAGATTTTGTAATGGAAGATATGAATCAAAATTTCAAGAAACTGGCTGCAAACACAGGGAGTTTACAGTTATAAACTGAAGTTGTGATGTGCACACAAAGAGGTGTTTAATTATTTTGAGAAAACGGTTATTTGATTAAGCTTAAAAACAACATTCTAGCTTAGAAGAAGCAAGTGTGAAATACCTGGGGTAGCGTAGAGCAGGACGTCGAGTGATCGTCTTCGGCATAGCGCAGGAGGTAGAGTGATGGTCTTTGGAACCGGTTTGACCGGTCTCTTAGTTTGATTCCCCGCTCCTCCTAGTGTGTCGGAGTGTTGTTGAGCAAGACACTGAACCCCGAACTGCTCCCCTGGTGCTGGCAGACGGGAGCCAACTGCTCATGGTTCAGCCATGATGGGTTAAATCCAGAGAACGAATTTCCCCAAGAGGGATTAATAAAGTATACATTATTATTATCTATATTTGCAGAATATATTACATATAAAGATGAAAACTGTGATTCTGTGTTTATCATCGAGTGAAGTTCTCCCGTGCCCCTATAAACGTGACAATAATTTGAATGAAAAACTCCAAAACCCATAGGGACTTATATTAGACTTAAACATATTCTTGTTATCTTATGTAAAAGATAAACTGTGGTTTCTGTATCGATACTTTGATTGCACTTATTTTATATTCATACGCATATATCTGTGGGTGGATATTTTTTTCTGTTAGGTATATGTTAGATATATTTATTTCATTATTCACAATTCATTAATCAATCATTTTATTTGAACAGTGTTATTGTGATGTTCCGTGAGGAATAATCGATACTGGCGCCTTGGAGTCTTGAATGGGCCTCATAAGCCTCCGGCCTAATCCATGCCCCCAGCCCTTAGTCCCGTGGGGTGAGAGGCCACACCCCTTAGTGTCTGCGACATTATATTAATTTCAGTGATTATGACATCAATTTAGACAGTCCTTAATCTTCTCCACTGATGTGTCTCACATTGCCCATAAGGAAACCTTCCTTGAAAAAGATAAATACCCTCTTCAAAGGCCGCCGTTTTTTTGTTGTGTAACAAGACACCAACAAAAAGACTGCTGTGGCCTGTGGATTGTAGTCCTCTGAAAAACATGCTGGTAAAAGCTAGAGGAACGCCAAGTATACATGTCAACCTAGGGAAACAACTGCAACAACTGAAGTGAGAAACTATTCCTACAGCTGGAACACTGAGACATAAAGCAGTACATCCTCATCTTCTCGTCTTCATCCGGGTGCCGAAATGAACAAAGGATAAGACTTCAGGTAGAAAATGATTGTATGCTGCAGATGTGGACGTAAATAAAAGTCAAGGTTAAAAGAGAAAGCAATTGCCAAAATGAAAATGAGAAGGTGCATATTTAATACAATATATATATATTTTTTTCTCTCAGCTCTGCATAAGAAAGATGATTCGGTGGATTTTGTAGCTTTGATGTGCCATGGGGCATCAAGAGCAGACAGCTCCCTTATGTATTGGATGACATAATGCACCTCAGCATCCATTCAACAGTCCTTTGGTAAAAAATGAAAGACAAGGCCAAACAGAACATCCTGTGTCTCATGCCTTCATCAATAATCTGACCTGCTTTATGGACAGCAAATTGTATTTGCACTTTGTATCTGTGTTCATGTAAAATACTATAGGCCTTCATGCATGCTTTGTGATAGTGATACCTTACCGTGTACGGCGCATACATACCTATACCACTAAAATGACTATTGTAGTAACCACAAAAGCAACATTTCAGAGAAACATTACAGAGAAGCTTGAAGAAAAAAGAAATTAACAAAAGATTGCTATCTGGAACATCTGTTTACAAAAGGAGGAGATCCCTTCAAGGGATCAATGCACGCAAAGCCCTGGGACTTCACAACATACCTGGTCGTGTACAGAGAGGAACGGACATGTGTCCTCGTGGACATATGTCCACACATTGCTGAGCCAGGCTGTTGCTCCCACTTGCCTAAAAGCTACAACAATCGTCCAAGTCCCGATAAAGTTGTCTCCTTCCTGCCTCAATGATTACCGCCCAGTTACACTCACTCCCATCCTCATGAAGTCCTTTGAGCGGCTAATCATGTAGCACATCAAGTCCCCACCCCCCCACCCCCCCTGGATCCCTACCAGTTTGCATGTCGGTCGAACGACTCGACCAATTATGCCATCTCCACCGCCCTTGACTCACCCCTAACACACCTGAACACTAAGGGCTCGTACGCTGGAATGCTGTTGATCGACTTCGGCTCAGCATTCAAAACAATCATCTCCCAGATGCTCACTCATAATCTGGACCAGCAAGGCTCAATGCTTCGATATGCAACTGACTATTGGACCTTCCGACAGGCAGACCACAGGCAGTATGGATCGGCAGGACCACATCCAGTACCATCACTGTGAACACATGTGTGCTGAGCCCCCTTCTGTTCGTGCTGCTGACACAAGACTGCACACTGACTCACAACTCCAACACTAACATCAAGTACGCGGACAATATAATTGTCATTGGTCTCATTAACAATGCAACTTCACTCTGACACTGCTATCACTTTCCTTTGTTCTTGCAACTGCTCCTTAGTACTACTGTCACTTTAAAAACAAATCAAAAGAAAATCGCACCTTAACTGTAACTACCCTAGCATTACTTGTTGTTTTTTTGTGACAAATCATTAATAATTGTTTGGTACTTTTGCACCGTGGGTCTTAGAGTAAGTAATGCTATTTCAATGCTCTGTATGTGTGAAAATATGGCAGTATTGACAAAAAAGTTGACTTTGACTTTGACTTGACCTACTTTCCTTTCCCTCATGCTTTCTCTTTTCTGTCCTCCTTCCTGCGTTCGACATAGGGCTGCATCCATCTTTTCTGTGTTCCTTCCTTCGGTTTGTACAGGAGCTGCATCTCCAGGTGTCTTTCCTTCCTCCCCAATGATGTATGCTTGTCCTCTCCTTCCTGGCCTCCCAGTTTCAACCGGACAGCCCCTGCCCCTTTGAGTTATGTTTGGACGCTAGTGCTCCCACCTGGCCTCCTGGTTCCAACCAGGCCAGCGTCTTTACACCCGGCCTTCCAATCCCGACATGTCCGCTCCCGAGTTTTCATTCCCGGCGCTTCCCTGCCATACCTCCCAGTTTTGTCCAGGCAACCATTCTCCCATAAGGCCCCCCAGTCCCCACTGGGCCAGTGCTCTACCACTTGGCCCATCCTCAAGCCAACCAGCTGCAGGAATGTCAATGGATGCCAGTGTTCTCCTGGTGTCAACGCCATGCCTCAATGATGAACTGTTCATCTGTTGCCAGAACCTCAATGAATGCCAGCGCCAGTTTTCCCTGGCGCCAACTCTACACCTCATGATGAACTGTTTGCCCACTACTGGAGCCAGTCCTCTCCCTTCTTGTATTCACGTCGGCCCTGAGAAACAGTGCCAGACTTTCAAGTTTGGAATAAATATTGTTTAGAGTCATTTCATGTCCCTTGAGCCAGCTTCTGCGGCCAAGGATCGGACCGCCAAGGCCCCCTCCTCCAGCCACCACCTGGCTCACACTGCACCCGACTCCCTTGGCCCCTCCTGTGGGTGGTGAGCCCAGGGGAAGGGGGTCCCATGTCGTCCTTTAAGGCAATGCCCGGCTGAGCCCAATGGGTGCAGGCCCAGCCACCAGGCACTCGCCATCTAGCCCCACCCCCGGGCCTGGCTCCGGGGGGGGCCCGGTGACCCGCATCCAGGCAGGGGAAAACTAGGTTGCAAGTTGTTTTTCATCATGGAAGTCTTTTGAGCCACGCTTTGTCTGGCCCCTCACCCGGGACCTGTTTGCCTTAGGTGACCCTTCTGGGGGCATAAAGCCCCCGACAACATAATTCCCGGGACATGCAAACCCCTCCACCACAATAAGGTGGCAGCTCAAGGGCGGGGGACCCGGTTCGGACCCACGGGATCAAGTCTCTGCTTTTTGCAGATTATGTGGTCATGGCTATGATCTCCAGCTCTCACTGTAGCGGTGCGCAGGCGAGTGTGAAGCAGCCGGGATGAGGATCAGCACCTCCAAATCCGATACCATGGTCCTCCACCGGAAACGGGTGGAGTGCCCACTCCGGGTGGGGAAAGAGGTCCTGCCCCTAGTGGAGGAGTATAAGTATCTCGGGGTCTGTTTCACAAGTGAGGGAAGGATGGAGATCGACAGGCGGATCGGTGCAGTGTCTGCAGTGATACGGACTCTGCTCGGATCTGTTGTGGTGAAGAAGGAGCTGAGCTGAAAGGTGAAGCTCTCAATTTACCAGTTGTTCTACCATCACCTATGGTCACAAGCTGTGGGTAGTGACCGAAAGAACGAGATCGCGAATACAAGCGGCTGAAATGAGTTTTCTCCGCAGGGTGGCCAGACTCTCCCTTGGATATAGGGTGAGGAGTTCGGCGATCCGGGAGGAACTCAGAGTAGAGCCGCTGCTCCTACGCATAGAGAGGGGTCAGATGAGGTGGCTCGGGCATCTGGTCAGGATGCCTCCTGGACGCCTCCCGGGGGAGTTATTCCGGACATGTCCATCTGGGAGGAGACCACGGTGAACACCCAGGACACACTGGAGAGACTATATCTCTAGGCTGGCCTGAGAACAACTTTGGTCCCCCCAGAAGAGCTAGACCATGTGGCTGGGGAGAGGGAAGTCTGGGCCTCCCTGCTCCAGCTGTTGCCCCCGCGACCCGACCACGGATAAGCGGTTGACGTTGGATGGATGGATGAATAAGTGTTTGGAGGTTTCTGACTTTTTAATTTGTTCTGTCTATCGTCCAGTATAGCATCCCAGAGGTCAATTGCTAAGGACTGCCACAAGTGCTTTTGGTAAAGCTGCCTTGCAAAGTGTCTATAGGGGTCAGAAAAATCACAAAGTCCATGCAAAACGGGATGGCAGTGGACACTATCATATGATGGATGTGACTCAACAACAAAGAATAGTATGTGGATAGTATGTGGATAGATAGGCGCCATGAACACTGAAAAGAGATGAATAAAAGGCTGTGTCCATGGTTTACAACAGGCACATGACCATCAAGATTCCTCCCATTAAGCATGACATGAGTGAAGCAAGCCAGCCGAAATGACGGATGACGAAAATCGCTTCCCCATAATCAATTAAAAATACATATTTTTCCCAGATTTAACATCATCCAAATTAGAATATTTTTCTACAAGCTATATTAAAACCCTTTAAAATTTAAGTGACGGATACTGAAAATCAGACTGTAGAAAGTAGAATGTTCGCATTTTGGAGTTATGCAAATTCTCTGATTTTAAGGAAGACCAGTAAGCAAGTATCAAAATATGAAAGTTTAGTGAGCATAGATTACAGAGAGCCCTAAATCTTCAGGATAATATAATCACAATGACTAAACAACAGGCAGCAATTTTAATGATGAGCGCCAGTTTGATAGCATGATTTAGAATTTACTTAATAACAGTATAGTTTAAAGGACAAATTTTAGATCCCAAGAAATGCTTCTATTGTGAGGTAATACACATACAAAATAATACCCACAGACAGTCCAAGGGAGTTAATGAACAGAGTTACAGCTGGTGGTGGTCAGTGTATGTGCAGCTGTCACACAGTGTTAGTGTTACCACTAGGGTCAAGCGTAGCCAGAATGAGCTCTGACTTCCTCTGAGTTAACACCAGCTCATTAGTCAAGTAGAGCAGGGCAGTCACACCTCAACACACACACTAATTCCTTCTGTCTCTTTTTATGCCCCCTGCTCTTTTTCTGTCTTCCTTTGTCTTATTTTTGTCCCATCCATTTTCATCTCTATTCCACATATCGACCATTTTTTTGAATTTAAAAAAATACCCAAAACAAATTTAAACTTTGTAAAATATTTATCTATTTATCCAATTATTTTAGATATGCTTTGCTTACCTCACATAGATAGGTGCTTATCACACTTTGTTAAATTAAATAAGAGATTGACCTTGCAATTTTTGAAGAGAATAAAGAAGGGAAATAAGTTTAAGAGAAAATTATCTGTCAGAAGGCATTAGGTGGGGAGAAATATTGACAACTTAAGGCAATAGATCTGAATTGAGAGTTGAACAGAACATCCAACTTAATAAGAATGCATAACAATGATATCATTGCCATTGATGGATGAAATGGTGAAAGGATGCTGCATTCATGAAATAAACAATTAATAGAAAATGTATTCATGGATTATATCACTAGAAATACAACCCAATACTCACACCCTTGTATTTTTTTTCTGCCATTAGATAGAAAGATATCAAACAGTTGTATTGGAAGGAAGACATCTTATGCAAAAACAAAAATAATTCATAATTTTTTCTTTGAGACCAGAATGCGACAAATATGTTATTGGTTATCAATTTCATCTACTCTGAGTGGTAACTATGACAACTGGATATAAATCAATCTTTGAAAACTAGGGTTTTCCCTTTGAAATAATATGGTGATTTTCACATAACCGTTACTTTCACAAGTGTAAAAAAAGGATTGTGCTTGTGCTTGGGTTTGAAAAACTATTTTACTTAGACTGTTCATTCATTTTTTTAGTCATTCAGACTCAGTCTCATGACTCCCGAATCGGGCTGCTTAGGTACCACAGTGAGTACGTCAAACCCAGATGTCCACTGTCCACTGTCCCTCACAATCCTCCAGATCCTCCTGGGTGACCCCAAGGCATTCCCAAGCCAGACTGGATTTAAAATCCTTCCAGATTGTTCCACGTCCAAAATGGCCTTCTCTTGTTTCAACACGCCCTGAACACGTAAAGTGTATCGGAGACTTCCTTGTCAGATGCTCAAACCATCTTAACCTCACCCTTTCAGTGATAAAAAGCAGTGGCAATAGTCCAAGCACCTTGCTGATGTCTGAGCTCCTCCTGTACCTCTAAGACAAATAACAAGTGCCCCAAAAAATTCACGTCAACCTTTTGCATTTGTAACCTTGGCTTTCATGTCATGACCAAATGCTTGTCCCCATAGTTGGGAGCTGCAATAAAGACTTAAAGGTAATTCAAAGCTTTGCTTTCCAGCTCAGCTCCTTCCCAAGAATCCAACTTCTAATTTCTGGTACACTAGGGATTACATAGTACTTTCCACAAACCACTTTGCGGGTGGCAACCACAGATTTCTGCATTTTGTCTCCTTCACTATGCCGCTTGTTTGGGCCACAGTTTGCGCCATGCCCAGCCATCTAGCACTCCTGCACCACACCTGCAGCTGAGTATGGAAGGGCAGGTCCCTAATTCTGTATGTCACTGTGTTATGGTACTTCTAAATACTTTTTTGAGACCGAAACCTCTCTGCAGGCCACCATGCCAGGGAAGATATTATCAGGGGATTAGGCCCCCACCAGCACAGCTGCCAGGATCACAGGGACACTTAACTTTATTATCAGTGGAGTGGTGATTCAGGAAGGCTATACCCAGACAGAGGACACAGGATTTTTACAATTATTCAGATAAAAATGAACAACAATTTTTCTTGCTGGATCTTAATGTTGTTCATTCTATACATTGATCGCATATGTAATTTGGAAATAAATTGAACTCTTTAAAGCAACGCTGAACAGTTGGTTTAATCAGAATAACTAACAATACATTTAAACTGAGAATGGATGTATCACGCCTTACTTTACTCAAACAGAAACAATGGTATAGCTAATCCATCGATCTATTGTTTGCCGCTTATCCTGGATTCAGGATCCGAGGGGATAATTGAGCTTATCCCAGCTGTCATCGGGTGAGATCGCCAGGCGAACGCAGGGCCATATATACAGAAAAACTACAATCAGTCACTCACATATTTGGGGCAATTTTGGTATAGTTTATTTTCAATTTAATTTGTTTTTGTAATAATAACGGAGCTTTTCGTAAACAGCATTTGTATTATATCGAACTGCATGTACACACCCTATATATATGTGTGTGTGTGTGTGTGTGTGTGTGTGTGTGTTTGTGTGTGTGTGTGTGTGTGTGTGTGTGTGTGTGTGTGTGTGTGTGTGTGTGTGTGTGTGTATATATATATGGGAGTAAAATTAATGACTAAAACACATAACACATAACACATAACTAAAAAAAAAACAAATAAACCATTTAAAGAGTACAATTAGTTAAAAAGGACCAAAAATAGAATTATAACACAGTCAAGGGAGTTAATCTATGCAACAATAAAACAGAAAGAATGTTTATTTGAAATTTTGAAAAAACAAAAACAAAAATAGTGAGCAATTATGGGAGAATTAAAGTACAACAATTGCATAACCTACTAATGGGTAGCTGTTGGTAAAATACACTTTAAAGCTCACAAGCAAAGAACACGGTACTGTTGTTATTGGGTCATGAAGGTGCTTCTTGAAGTGCATACTCTTCGAGTAAAAAAAAACCCTGAATTGTTTTTGACAATGTATTTACTCATGTCGGACTCTGTGATTTGTTTCTTTGGGACTTCTACCAAAAAACACATAGAAATTATTACTGTGCATCTATGACATTCTGCTTGAAAACAATCCTCGACAAATTTCATTTTAGCATCTCACTTTTTTCTCTCATCTATTTTGATTGTTTCCACTCTCCTGTGTTTGTTTCCAGTATATTTTATCAGATTATTTGGGTGTGCTCTACCTGCTCTTTCTCTCATCTTGTTCCCTTTCCTGTGACTCTGCTTATCCTAATCCTAATTGGCAGTTAATTATAGGCTGTGGGTCTAATGGCATGAAGTCATTATAGAGCTCCATTAAGAATTTACCGGGTGCCCCAACCATCTTTCCAACTCTCTCCAGTACCTTAAGAATTTTCTCAATTTGTCATTCTCTTTTTCTTCTGCCATCTCCATGAATTCAGAGAGTACTAAAATTAAAAATGAATCACAAAATAAAAATAAATAAATAAATGTAAGTCAGTATTTGCAAGATTTCCGTTTGGTACTGTGAAATACATGCTCACATAATGGGATTGTGTGTGTGTGCATTGTTTTATAATTTGAGTAATGTTGAAATGATATTTAGATCTAAATAATCTTTATTCAAAGTTGTAAAAATCAATTAACATGCCGTTAATGAATTAATTAATGTACATTATGTCTTTGAAGAGATCATTTAATTTTCACTTTCATTGACATATACAGTCTTTGACAATTAAAACTTGAAATTCCATCGTTTCCAGTGGGAGTATGGATTATTTTTAAAGAAAGATAGTAGCCAAAATTACATGGAATAAAAGGGTACATCCACCTACATAAAAAAATATACATCATCTATTTTTATATTTGCAATCAACAATAATTGGAGTAGCTGGTTCGAAGGAATGGGTAAAGTGCATTTTCAATTTGACTCCAGCTAAAAGGAATTCATGATGAAACATTTCAGTAATGAAATTAATGATATCAGAGTTCATTTTTCCTGAGGGTAAAAAATGCATGATCTTATATATGCTAAATTCCAACAACAACCATAATATTGTACCCTCCTACAAAGATAATGCTAAACAAGAATGTGTAATACCAGACAACATTGAATAAGACAACAAAGCCATTGCTGTTGAATATATAATAACAATTGCATCACAATGTGGAATAACAATATCAGTGAAATCTCTGCTTGCATATTTGCTAAAAAAAATGTGATCCTTACAACGACTGATCTTGTGGGTCAACAAAAAATCTGACAAATAATCCAGGCCTGAACACAAATACTTTTGCATATATCAGACCTATAAGAAAGCTTGTCTTTCAAAAGTTTAGAGAAAATAGTCTACAAACAGTTGGAGGGATTTCTGGACAAACAGGGTATTCTAGAGTTCTTTTATTGTCATGGTTTTTTAGGGGGGTATTTTTATATTTATTTATTTGTTTCTTTCATGAAAATGCTTGTGCATTACATTGCACACACAATGATAAGTTGGAAGTTACAATACATGATTTAAACATTTACATGAATGGAAAGGAGCAGATTAGAAGAATACAATTCTTATATTTTTCAGACCCTTTCAACAACAAACAAACATGTGATAATATACCCTGATTTCCCTCCGGTACAATTTTCACCAAATTAAATATGAAACATTTGCATACATTTACACAACACAAAACACATCCACTCGCTCATGAAGTTTATATGATTCAATATGTTTTGTTGTATACAACCTTTCGAGTTGAAAAATATTTTGACAATGTTTTAATTCATTCTCTTGAAAATTCCACAGTTTTACACCTTTAACAGTTAAGCACTTTTATTTTAAAACTGTCCATTCAAACTGATGTATAAGCCAAACCTCCTCCTATGGTTTCTATTTTCTGATGTAAAAATAAACAACTTTTGTATGTCTTCCGGTAGAACTCTTTTTCTAGCTTTAAAAATGACCACTAATGTCTGCAATTCAATGATGTTTTTGAATTTCAACAATTTGGACTTAATGAATAGTGAATTTGTATGCTCTCGAAATGCAGCTCTGTGTATAATTCTGATGGCTCTTTTCTGTAGTAATATTAATGTCTGTATATTGCTTTCATAAGTGTTACCACACACTTCTGTACAATAAGTGAAATAAGGTAGTATATATATATAAATATAAATATATTTGGATTTATTTAAATAGATAAGCTCTTTGATACTTTATTTTTCACATACATTATATGTAATTTCCATGTTAAATTGTCATCCAACACAATACCTATGAATTTTATTTCATTCACTCTTCCAATAATTGTGTTGTTAATAGATAGAGTGACTTCAGTTTTTCTTTTTTTACCAAATATCATAAACTTTGTTTCTGTAAAATTGAAAGATAATTTGTGGTAATCAAAACATGTCTTTTCCAATATTTTCAGCCAACTCTTTTGGATCATTTCCACAAATTAAAAAGTTGGTGTCACAAATGTCATTAATATATAAAATAAAAAAAAAGTTTAGGTCCAACAATTGACCCTTGAGGAAATCCACACTTGACATTCAAGCATGTTGACTTCCTTCCTCCAAAATCAACATATTGCTGCCCATTTTGTAAACAGCTAGTTAACCAATTTCTGACTAGTCCTCTTATTCCATATGAATATAAGATAGTAGAATATAATGATCTATAGTGTTGAATGCATTTTTTTTTAATCAATAAACACTCCTACAGTATATTTATTGATATCAATTGCTGTTGAGATTTCTTCTACAATTTTCATTATTGCTAAATTTGTTGACCTGTTAGACAAAAAAGCACACTGGTTCTCACTGAGTAATTTGTTTTTTTTTCTACAAAACTGTCCAGTTTATTTACAAATATTTTTTCTCATGATTTTGAAAATTGAGCAAGCAATGACACTGGCCTATAATTCTTAAAATCATGTTTCCCTCCATTTTTAAAGACAGGAATGACTTCAGCCAGTTTCATTCGCTCTAGAAATAACTGCAGCTGTAACATCAGCTAAATCAGCTAAATACATCGATTATAGATTTTTTTTCCTCCATTACAGACACCTTTAAATGTTTTATCACGTCATTTTATCGGCTAAACTAGGTCCTATATTTACACAAAATGAGTTAAGTTCATTTACAATTTCCTCCTGATTTTCAATTATTGTTTTGTATTTTGCATTTTGGGGGATTTCTGTGGATTTCTGTTCTTTTTCCTATTTCCTTGCCTAGAATATCCCAAGTGACCTTGATGTTATGTTTATTTTCATACAGAATTTTGGTGTAGTTTAGCATTTCTAAATACGGTTGTTAACTTATTTTTTTAGTCCTTACAGCACTCTTCAGCCATTGCTGTTCTTGTTTTAATGAAATTCCGGTAAATTTTAGCATGCATTATGTAAACCATTTCTAATCCAAGGTTTTTTGTTAACATTAGCTCTACATTGAACCTCTGGACAATGTTTATTGAAGAGATTTAAAAAACATTTTAGAAAAGACCCATATGCTGTGTTCACATCATTTGTATGAACAATATTCCAGTCTGGACAATTTAGATTAATTTCTGAAAGCATTTACTGTCTCATCATTCAGTTTTCTTTTATATAGTTGAGGAAATACAATTGACGTGTTTGGTAATTGATGGTTAAATACTGCAAAATAGGCAAATGATCACTTTTGTCATTAATTACCAAGCCACAGTTTGTGTAAAAAGAATGAGTAAATATATCATCAATCAGAGTTGCACTAGTTGAAGTTGTTCTACTAAGCTTTGTGATCATTGGATAGAGCCCTTTACCATATTATGTGTCTTGGAAATTTGATGTTTCTGAATTTGAGTTACTTTTTAAAATATCGATATTCAAATCTCCACAGATTACCAAAGTTTTATTGTATTTTAGATTGCTTATCATGTCTTCAAAACTATCCTTAAAAGTGTCTATTTTGGATGCCGGTTTCCTGTACACACATGCAACAATAATGTTTCTGCTTTTTTTTCTACTTCTATTTCTACTGCAACATCCATCAAATCATCAATTATACATTTTAAATCATTGTCAATATAGAGAGCTACTCCACCTCCAATTGTACTTGTTCTGCTGTAGAAATATAAATCATAGCCTTCAATTTCCATGTCTCAAAGGACAATCAACTTAAATTTACCTTTAAATGTGTACAGAAAGTGCTTAATTTTTGGAAAGTTCATCGGTAAACTTCTTCAATTAAAATTAATTAAAGACAATGTCTCCTTAGTTTGTACATCACCCAGTTGATCTTCTGTGTAATATATACAGGAGTCCTTCAAATCCTGAAACAAATGAGACACTGGGTCCACATCTGTATCAAAATCATATGTGCCACAGTTTAGTTTCAGTTTTGCTGATATGTTCTTTGAGCCTGGCTTCCATGCTTTGTGGGCTTCCGCAGGGGTTAACCTTAGGGTCCCTTATATTTTCATGATATACACTCTTAATATATTCCATCATTAGAAGGGGCAACATCTCAGCAATATCTTCCATTTGCATACTTGTGACTGTGAGATTATCTCCTCTTAAAATTGTAAGATGGCTAAACTGTTTTAAAGTTTAATGAGAGTAATATTGAACCAAGTTTTGTGAGTGGCCTCCTGTTAACCTTGGTACCTTAACAGTTTAAGCCCTTGAAGACAATTGGTTTTATGTTGGACTATGGAACACTCACTAAGTTCTGTATTGAGATTCTGTTTCTCTTTGAAGGTGGCTGGCAAAAGTTTTTTCCAGACACCATCTTGAAACACTGGCCCATGCCTGTCATGATGGTAGAATGGGTATGACCCAAAGGCAAGGACACTCTAAGGAGTGTTTGCCCTTTGCCACCTTCACCTTACTCATCACCTACCTGTACTTCTGTCTACTCTCATGTCTCTTCAGTATCCAGCTTCTTTGCCTACTTTATTCTCTGCATACACTTATACACTTCCTCAGTCCACGACAAATTATCTTCATCTACTTTTCCTTTGGGATGACAAATATTCTCCTACCTGTCTCCCTGCTCATATTTGCTGCTGTTGTCCAGACACCAGTCAGTCATAACAACCTTGAGCAAACCTGGGCAATATATGGCCCAGAGGCCAAATGTGGCCCTTTGGGCATCCCCGTCCGGCCCGCATGAGGTCAATCAGCACATGAATTAAAAATATATAATTCCGTTCATGTTGTACAAGTGTGTAGCGTTTCTGTTATTGTTGGCTTTGGCCCTCCAACACCGTTCAGGTTTCTTATATGGCCCCATGTAAAAATTAATTGCCCTGACCTAAAGCCTGTCTCAACTCCCCCCAAAAAAACAAACAACAATCTTTCTTTTTCATTTTCCACTACTTTGATCTCTGCTCTACTTCTGCTCTAATTTTGCACCTTTTACACCAAAGACCACTCTCACCTATGGGGCTATTCTCCATCACTTCATCAGTTACTCCAGAATTTAATCTCTCAAAACAAATATCCCATATATGTGTCATAATCACTAACAGCTTTGAACATAACACCTTTACTTTCTAGCTTCAGACTTATCAACCAGTCTAACACTATTTTTACCCCCTTAACATTCCCAACAAACTCCTCCTTCAAGCAAGATATCTCTTATGCCCTCCATTTTCCCTTCAATACCTTGATAAACCAAGTTAAATCCTGTTCCCAAGCTTCTTGCCTTGTACATTTTCCACTTGCTCTCCTCAACACACAGTATATACAACTATCTCCTCTGCATCACGTAAACCAACTCTCGACCTGTTATTGTCCCAACATTCAAAGTCCTTACTTTCAGTCCTAGACTCTTACCTTTCCTCTTCTCTCTCTGCCTATGAACACACCTACTGTTAACCTGTTAATTAAGTCTCAAAAAATAAATGTTTTGGGGTTTGGGGTTCACACCTCTGGGTAAGATGCTGTCCCTGCGTCTGGTGGTCCTTTGTCGATACTGTATACCTTTTCTTTGGAGGAAGAGGAACGAACAGCCCATTTCCCATGTGAGTGAGTTACAAGGCGATATACCTGGCCTTCTTCTGGATCTGGACAGCTTTAAATGACTACATCTGGGAAAGAACCCTCTTTGTGCTGCCCTAACCACCCAAGTTGGCCAAGTTTTTTTTATTCTGTGGCGTTCCCATTGAGGCAGGGGATACTCTTGTTTGTTGCTGTTTAGAAGTTCACAAGCTGCCGAGAAGAAAGTCTAGCGCATTTCTGAATCCTGATTAACAAAAACCTTTGTTGGGCCTTCTTCACCAAGTGGGATGTGTTTGGAGACCAGGTCAGAGGAAATTTGATGTGGATGCCCAAGAATTTCATATGGTCCACTTGCATAGTGCATGTGTAGTCCCCTCAGTCCATACCTGCACTATTGTGGTGGTGGGTCCAGTCCTACATATCTGATGTTTATTCACAGATCATTGAGAGAAGAATCGGCTGTTAATCCAGGAAAAACTGAAAGTGGTTAAATTACTCAAACAAAGCAAACAAAAACATGGTGCTCAAAGATTTAAAGAGAAAGAGGGATAGAAAGAGACCCCTTAATGGAACAGCTTGAATTTACATGTCCCAGTTAGGCTGTTTGAGGGGTTCTTCAATGAGAAATCCTTGGCATATTCAGGACATGCAAGTCATCATAGACAAATACATGGAAAGAAGAAAAAACAAATAGGCAAAAAGGCAGACACTGCAAGTTATTAATCTTTATATGTTCAAGCTGGAATCAGATTGAGGTTGGATTCAGAATTTACATTTGATATATTTCGAAAGTGTCATTGGCCACCATCAAAACCGTAATTTGCTGCAATAGCTGGGGCTACTATGGTAGACATAATTAAGAAGATGTTTCTTGTAATAATAAGTTTACGTGGTTTAAAAAATAATTTTATATATTTATATATATATATATACGTGTGTGTGTGTGTGTGTGTTTGTTTTTTTTATTATATTTTTACTTTTTGTAGTTGTGTTAGGATTATCTACTATAAATAAGAAATTACACTCTAAAAACAAAAACCCATGGGATATGGATCTAAGAGAGGACAAGCCTTGAAAAAGAACTATTGAGGCATCTATTATCTACTTTGTTGCTGTAAACAGTGATTCTGGACTCTGGGTGGGAAGTAATTTCAGGCACTATATACTTTTATTTGATTTATTTAATTCAGACTGTGCACAAAGTTGTGAATCTACAACCGAACTGAAATGTCATTTACTCACCATGTTTGGAAAAATAAATAGTCTTAAGCCAGCGATCCAACATCAACACATCACTCCATCACACAGAAAGGCATATATCTTGAATGTAGAACCAGGCAAGTATAGACCGGCCTTTGGAAAGAGGTCAAGACTAGAATTATTCAGTCATTGCCAGTCTACCCTAGTAGATGTCTACCCATGTTGTTCTAAAGTGGTAACTTTGACAGCTGGAAATTCATTCTATCAAACAAAACTGAACTGATGTGTAAAATGGAAAACCTCAGGAAAGAGGGATCGACCTCTTTCAGTCTGGGTATTTTCTGTTGTTAGTCAGGACAGTTAGATATGTCCTGATAAACAAAAGACAAGCAGCAAAATGAGTGAAAACAAGTATACAATATATGGTAAATGCTACTGCGTCAATATTCACCATATTTAAAATCTAAACCACACGAAGTCAGATTTAGCTTTATATAACACCAGTTAACAAAACACTGCCTCTTTGGGTCGTAAGTTTACGAGGTACCTACTTAGATCCTGGACTTGTATGAGAAAAAACACACCAAGGAAGAAGAGAATGGAAGGTAATGTCAATAAATGATTTGACCATCCGCGTAACAACAATCCCATACAAAATAAAGCAATCAAAACTACGTTTCAAGTTAGAATGTGGAAAAAGAGCAAAGAAAGGTGACTTTGTCAGCAAAGTTATCACTGCATTTATTTGGATGAATAAAACCCCCAAAACAAGATTGGTGGTCTTTCAAATAAGAATAATTCAAAGAGACAATGAAATGACCACAATATTGTCATAGCCACCTGGCACTGTTCACCAAGTTGTTTCGATGCATCCCCCACATTTGCTGTGTCAGGCTGTTTTTTTTTTTTTTTTGATGAACAAAATTACCAGCTAGATCAGGCATCACTTCTTTTTTCAATTTAAATGCAGAGCAAATACTTGTCACTGGCTAAAAAGTACACATTTCTAAATGTCTTGAACAATTTAACAATTCACTGGCTTCATAACCTCTGTTGTAAATGACCATGTTTGATTGAAAATTACGAACTGAATTGAGAACTAAACAAACAAATAAGTTAAAAAGACAAAACAAATATTGCTGAAGAATATACTGATATATATTTAAGAGGTTCCCAAATTCAGAATCCCAAAGTTGACTTTGTTACATAGTCAAGCCATTCAATTTTATAGATTAAATGTTTGCAATGAAAAAATGCAGCGTCAGGACGGCACAGGCCAGTGTCTCCCTAAGCTGGTTCCAAGCCCAGATAAGATAAGATAAGATAAGATAAGATAAGATAAGATAAGATAAGATAAGATAAGATAAGATAAGATAAGATAAGATAAGATAAGATAAGATAAGATAAGATAAGATAAGATAAGATAAGATAAGATAAGATAAGATAATACTTTATTGATCCCCATAGGGGAAATTTGGGTGTTGCAGCAGCAACATTAGAGGGAAAAGAGAAAAGAGAAAAAATGCAGAGGGTTGCGTCAGGAAGGGCATCCGGCATAAAACTTTTGCCAAAACCAAATATGCGAACCGAACCTCAGAATTTCATACCAGATTGGTTGAGAACCGGGTTCAAAACCACCGCCATTGGTGCCGATAACCTGCAGGGTACCAGTGGAAATTGGGCTACTGTGGGTCAAAGAAGGAGAGGAGGAAGGCGTGTTCGGAAGCAGAGAGAGAAGAGGAAAGGCAAGAGTCTGGGACTGAGAGTCGGGACTTTGAATATTGGGACGATGACAGGAAAAGGTAGAGAGTTGGTTGACATGATGCAGAGAAGGAAGGTGGATATAATGTGTGTCTAAGAGACCAGATGGAAAGGGAGTAAGGCTAGAAGCTTGGGAGCAGGTTTTAAGTTGCACTATCATGGTACTGACAGGAAGAGAAATGGAATAGGAATCATCTTGAAAGAGGAGTTTGTTAGGAATGTTCTGGAGGTGAAAAGAATGTCAGATAGACTTATGAACCTGAAAGTGGAAATTGAAGGTATGATGCTCAATGTTGTTAGTGGCATTGCCCCACAGGTAGGATGTGAGTTAGAGGAGAAGGAGAAGTTCTGGAATGAGTTAGATGATGTGATGCAGAATATCCCCAGAGATGAGAGAGTGGTAATTGGGGCAGACTTCAATGGACATGTTGGTCCAGAAAAGACAGGAACATAGGGTAACTTAGACGAGCGGAGGTAGAAGCACGCAGGTAGATTACATCTTTTATAGACGAGGTAATCTTAAAGAGATCAATGACTGCAAAGTAGTGGTAGGTGAGAGTGTAGCCAGGCAGCATAGGATGGTGGTTTGTAGCCTGACTCTGGTGACAGGGAAGATCAAGAGGATAATGGCAGAGCAGAGGAAAAAGTGGTGGAAGCTGAAAAGGGAGGATTGTTGTATGGATTTCAGGTAGGAGTTGAGTTAGGCTCTGGGCGGTCATGGAGAGCTTCCAGATGACCGGACAACTACAGCTAATGTGATCAGGAAGATAGGTGGGAGAGTACTTGGTGTGTCGTCTGGAAGGAAAGTTGATAAGAAGACCTGGTGGTGGAATGAGGAAGTACAGGACTGTATACAGAAAAGGCGGTTAGCAAAGAAGAAGTGGGACACTGAGGGGGCCGAAGAGAACGGGCAGAAGTACAGGGAGATGCAGCATAAGGTAAAGATAGAGGTAACAAAGGCAAAACAATGGGCGCACGATGACTTGTATGCTCGGTTGGACAGTAAGGAGGGAGAGACTGATTTATCCAGGTTGGCAAAACAGAGCGATAGAGACAAAAAGGATGTACAGCAGGTCCAGGTGATTAAAGATAGAGAGGGACATGTGTTGACAGATGTTAGAAGAGTGATGGCAAGATGGAAAGAGTACTTTGAAGAGCTGATGAATGAGGAATATGAAAGAGAGGGAAGGGTAGACGAGGTTCAAGTTGCTTGGGAACCAGTGCTGCAACCCATGTCCGATAGCAACTTCAGAAAACTGCAGTCAGAGCCCCATGCCCCAAAATAAGTGTACTGCCAAAGAAAAAGGCTGCTTTAGGCAGACACCTGACTGTTGAGTTGCCAAAGAACTGCAGCATCTGCCTTGCCTTAAAGACAAGTCGATTTGAAGCCACCCAACCCCCACTCCCTCCAATGACCCTCTTGGCTCAGCATCCAGGAATTAATCACAGACAAGACAGATGTAACAACTTTTGTCATGGATGTTTTTCATTCATTCATCCATTCATTATTGTGTGTGTGTGTATATATATATATATATATATTTTTTTTTTTTTTTTTGATTAATCAATTATTTTTTTTTAAGGTAATTTTATTATTTTATTTTTCATTTTAATAGGTAAAAAAAAAGCATT
>CAAKHD010011856.1:0-15021 GCA_901007705.1 Fistularia tabacaria
CAGGCTAAAGTGCTTTTGGACCACCATACAAGTAGAGACCATCTGCAGCGGAGTGACTCCATACTGCTCCCACCTGTTGGCGTCATTTGATTTTGCTGCCAGTAGCTGGCACTAAAAGCTCCCTCCATGTGACGTTCAGTAGACCGAAGCAGGACCGAAATAATTGCAAAGGCTAATTGGTTTGTCTATGATTTCCAAAAAAAGGATCCTCCTACGGGGACGAGAAGATTATTTGACCTTTCAAGCTACGGCCAGAGTGCTTTAGCAGACGTCCCTAAGGTCAGGTTCCAGGGGCTTCGCTCATTAAAAAACGACGCCCTCGACCAAGTACTTGGGCAATCAGCAGCTGTGGCTTCTAATTTCCTCCCTCTGTGTCGCTAGCTTGCCGTGGTGGGGAGGCTTGTGTACTATGCCCAAAATCATCCTCTCGACCGGGGCTACGACCACCATCGGCACGTGGAACGAAAGGACCGCGTTCCGAGCCGGAAAGACCGCACATCGAGAAGAAGCACTCCAGTGGAAACCGCAAAGGGGAAAGAAAGCGAGGTCGACCACCAAACACCTGGCGCAGAGACAGGGAGGCAGATGCCAAGAAAATGGGCTACACTTGGGGACAGCTTGAGATGCTGGCTCTGGACCCAAATGCTTGGAGAAGTCTTTGTTGGCGGCAGTAAGCCATAGTAGTAGTCGTAGCTTCTAATTTACCTGAGTATCAAACCTCTAAAATGTTCTCCACATGGGAGGACGACAACACAGCACCAGACGTGGAAGGTGTTTCGATGCTAAACTGTCACATCCGTTTTACGATTCTCTTCTTGAAGTGCAAACTTCTGTGGAACCCTCATTGTGAAATCGGTGTGCGGCTGCGAGCCATGAGTCACTCCAACTCCAACCCAGTGTCAAGGAACAATTTCCCTTTTCACGGAGCACGGCTAATCAGTTGCTTTGGAAGCCTCTCAGACACCACGGGCTAACATTGCCTGTGGGCCCTTCTGGCTCTTCTCCGGCTTTGCGGCACAAGATGGAGCAGCAGGTCCAACCATGGCAGCCAATGTTTCAGTGTCCCGGAGAAAAAAAACGACATGACGGCTGTTTGGCGCCGCCATGCTACGTCGACTCGGCGCTATGACTTGGCGGAACCGCTCACATGCGGTCAAATCGATGACGTTGCACTGTGTTGGGTCGCCATGGAAACACAACGATTACCAATCAAT
Source organism: Fistularia tabacaria (assembly GCA_901007705.1). NCBI lineage: Eukaryota > Metazoa > Chordata > Actinopteri > Syngnathiformes > Fistulariidae > Fistularia > Fistularia tabacaria. The sequence continues at coordinate 1,215 of CAAKHD010011856.1, forward strand.
CGGCGATAGTCTCGTCACTCACTCTGCATGAGGTGGTACATGGTGGCCACGCCCCCGCCCGTCAGCACGGTGGTGAAGATGGCGAGCTGCTGCAGTTTACTGGTGGAAACCCTCATCTTCAGGCGTCGTGGAATGGCCTCCTTGAGGAAGGGCGATACGGGAGAACGTCACAAGAACCAAACAGAGAGAAACCCGCATTGCAACACTGTAACTATTTGCTCAAGGACGGAAAGTCTCAGGTCAGATAAATGGAACTAATTAAGGGTGATATTTCATTTCAGAATCAAAATTCCTTCCTTTGTCCCTGAGGGGCAATCGGAGGGCACGTGTCAATAAGCTATGAAACTGGATAAAATAATTGGACATCTTTGCAATGCGCTGTACATCAGCAAATAGTGAGGGCTTTTGGGAGGTCTGGAGTTGAGCTGCGGCGAAGGTTGTCTTTCTCCTCTGGGTTTTGCAGCCGGGGCAGCGGATCTGCGTCCTGAGGATCTGGGATGGATCCCGAAGGATCCGGCTGGCTGTCCTTTCGGTTTGCCGGTCGAATGACCTCAGCTTCCTGAGTGAGTCCAGCCACTGATGATGTTTCCTGAAGATCTCCTGGGTGTTTGAGGAGAACCTCGGGTGGTTGTGAAACCCAGTGCCCTGGTACCCGTTCATTGTTTCCGCTGGATCTCCCTGGATGGCTGCCTCAGTCTGCTGGAGAAGGTCACCACCACATCCTTGGTCTTGGAGGCAGGAGGCTCTGCACCAGTGCACAAAGTCCTGAAGAGCTGAGCCGTGATGGGGTGAGGAACCAGGCGGCAAGAGCAGAAGGGCAGCGTCATCAGCACCTCTTGGTTGGGTGGTGGGTGTAAAGGTTGAAGAGCAGCGGGGGCAGGATGCAGCTTTCTGGTGAGCTGGTGGAGGTGAAGGTGATGTCAGAGAAGGTGTTGTTAATCAACATCTTATGCAGCCTTATGTTGAGGAAGCTGATGATCCACCAGATGCGTAGGTGTTTGAGCTGGAGATGGTTGTGCGTGGAGTTGCAGGGTGGTGAAGGCTGAGGCTGGCAGTTTTAGGGCACTCCTTGTTAAGCTGCTTCTTCTCAGCCTCAGAAGTGGTAAAGAAGTTGTTGTTTTTTTCTTCTCTGAATGCGTGGGTTGAATAAAACCCAAATCTTACATGGGACAGGTTATGCAAAGGTTTAGAAAAATATTAAAAGCTACCTTGTACTTATTATTAAAGTCACACTGCAGATGCTGCTTAGAATGAGATGTTCAACTAGAAATCACTGCGGCAGAATCTCAGTTCAACCTTTCCACATTTCTCCTGTCTGAACCGTTTTATTTTTCCATTTTATTTTGTTATCTTTTGCCCTCGAAGTGCAGATTCTTGCTCTTTACGTGCATCAGGCTTGACTTCTATCCAGGGTCAGATATTAAAAGTAAAAGTGGAAGTGAAAGTGTATTACAGCGATGCGATGTAAACCCGTCGTGTTTAGCAATGGTAAGCTAGCCCGTTAGCTAAGCCGTTACATAGCGGGCATTTAAAACTAATGAACTGTTTTTAAGCTTTGTTGAGATGTTATCATTATTATTTATGGCCATTTATGTGTTGTTGTTACTATGTTATTATCACTTTTAGCCTGGTTATTGCGCATTCAGGCGGCCCCTGTTTAACGCTTAAGATTCTTTAACGTTAAAAAAATAAGCTAACGCGGCCGACGTCCACCGCGATTCTAAACGCTTTCCTGTTCGGCTCACCGCCGACGTTTCCGCCGGTTGTTGACGTTACCGTTAGACGGCCGGTTAACTCGGGTGAGGCGATCACACCGGGATGCAGCGCACGGCGGAGGACGTCCGATCCACCGCGACGGCTTTGTTGTCTTCCGCATACGTCACACACACGGCGACCAATCGGGTGCGAGTGAGCGTGCTTCGGGGAGCGAGCCCGTCAAGGAATGGGAAAAAAAATAAAAATAAATAAAAATGTGTAAAAATTTAAAATAGATAAAAGCAGAAATAAATGCAACGGATAAATAAGATAAATGTAAATTCCATTGATAAGCTGCTGTCCTTGTTGTCTCGTATTTAACTAATTTTAGTCCCGGTGGTGTGGTGCGGAGGTCGTGACCTCTGGGATGAAAAGTGCTTCATGGAAACAAAAACTTGATGTTTTCAGTGTTTTAATCTTGAAGAACATGATCTGTACGCATTCCGGTGAAGGGGGTTGGGTGCGAAGAACTGAACGCCTTAACACCCATGTCTTATCTCTGAACTACAGCCTTGAAAAGTCCCCTGGGTGTGACCCATAGCCTCAAATTCAAATACTAAAATGGAAATCATTCACTCGTACTGGTGTCACTTCTTTTATTTTCATTGTTATTTTTATCTATTTTTAGAAATGGTCATTCTGGTTTTTCTTACTTTGTAGTGCTTCCCTCTCTTGTTTATACTTCATCCTATATTCATTTTTTACCTTTCGTGATATATCCTTCCCCTTTTGGCCCCATTGATTCAGTGTAGTGTCTCCTTCAAGCTCTGGTCCTCTACCGGGATCATTGATATTCCACGATTGCGCTCTTCTGTTAGACAAAGATCTTAGATGTTCTTCCTGGGACCACCTGGAGCCGTTCTCCCGGCTTGTGGGGGTTTTCTGCTCCAAGTTACCCCATCCCTACTGGGACCACTTTTTCATTCTCGCAACCACATCTCCTCCAACTCCTCCTTGAGGCATTGGTGTTTCTCCAGCTTCCCGTGCTCCTTCTTCCTGATGTTGTTGTTACTTGGGAATGCTACAGCCATCGCTATGGCTGTCTTACATTGCTTGTCCATGACCACTATGTGGGGTTGGTTATCCATAACCCCTTTGACCCACAAGATCTAGGCTTGGTTGTTCTGGATCACCTGTGGTGATGTCTCAATTCTTCTGTATGTCCAGTGCATGTGGAGAAATTGACAATGAAGCTGACTTCGACTTAGACTTTTCAGATCAGAAAAAATAAGAAAAGATAAGATAAGATTGTACTTTATTGAACCCAATAGGGGACATGGGATTGTCACAACAATGCAACAATAACAATATCAATAAATCTGGATATAAATATAAATAGCAGAGATAAATAAATGGGCGAAGACAACGGCAAGGATAAGAATAGATAACAGAGTGACAGCAACAAGGACAAAATAAACAAACAAATCAATAAATAATAACAATAATAAACCATAACAATATCAATAAAAATGGATATGAATATAAATAACTATAAATAGCAGAGATAATTAAAAGGACAAAGACAACAGCAAGGATAGCAATAGATAACAGACTGACAACGACAAGGTAGTTAACGGGATGAGATAATAAACAGAAGGAAAATAAATCAATAACTAAATAAAATAGGTGGAAGAATGTCAATAATAAGGGTAAAAACAAAAATATAATGTAAACGTAAAATACATTTTATTTTTGTTATTGTTATCAATAGCCAGGATCCAGCTGAATGGCTAGCTCAGTGGGCTCATCTGCTGACTTTGGTGCCTGCGAGGGACCGTACACACACACAAACACACACACACACAGTGGCAAAAACGAAACAAAACAAAACAAAACAAAACGATGTCAGGCGCGTTGTTTTTAAATTATCATTATTGTTTTTAATTTGATAATTTTTGACCCTTCCGGCCCACCGTAGCCCGCTGCTGGTGACGTCACATCGTCTCGCACGTGGCGCCCTCTCTCCCTCCGGGACCTCCACTTCCGGTCTCTCCCTCCCCGCTGACGGAGCGGCTTCGGTCGGACTCGGGAAGTTTCGTTGCGCCGGTAACCTCCTCCAACCCCGCTCCGGTTACATTACGGAGAACACCGACACCGGCAGACGGAGGCTGTGCGCGAATGTGCCGGTAAAAATCCCTGCATTGAAGCCGCTTCCCCCGAAAAATCAGGTAATGATCGTTCAATTTTAATTTCATGCTATTTTCCCGTCGCCTCTTTGCTAAGATGCTTTGCTAGTTTAAGGTCATTTCTTGCTAATTACCTCCTTTTTTCCACCTAATTCTATTATTCCCTCCATTATTTTTTATTTGTAGACTTTTCGACCCAATTTAAACAATCAGTTATAAAGTATGAGTGTCTTCTCCTGTTTTTTTTAATTATGTAACCCTCATATACACATTAAGTAACCTCTTTTATAAGGGAGCCAAGTCAGGCAGCAACAACCACATAACACATTTACAAAAATAAACTGTAAAAACACAAGAAAAAGAAAATAGGGATATTTTTGATTTTACAACCAGATGAAGAAATACAAATTCATTTTTTAGACATTAAAACAGGTTGAGTGAATTGAACCCGGTTTGTATGAGAAGATGTTAATAACCTAGAAGAGACCCAGGCGGTTTAGTTACGGCATAAAACAAAAAATAAATCAGCACAATAAAGAGCAGTGAATGGAAGATGTGGTGGAAATTCAGTTTGCCGTGGGGCAAATAGAGAGTCTCATGCATGCATATTCTGAGGTAGTTCATGCACTGCCTGCAGCGACGTTTCTGCAAGCGTTGTAGAAGGTGCAGAAACGGGCCCTTTTACCCAGTTCAGTTTGAGCAGTCAGGATCAGCACTTCTCTTAACAATCAAGGGATTTAGAAATATGACTGAAAATACACATCTAATGAATGTGCTCCCCTCCCTTCCCCCACCCGGTGGCCCCGTGACCCCTGGGTCTCAGCCAGGATGTTTGGCGCGGCGGTGGTCGGCGTGGGCACGGCAGGCTCGGTGAGGATACGGGACATGTTGGCGCCGCTCAAGGGAAGTTCTGCGGAGAGACTGGCCATCAGAGGGTTCGTGTCCAGGTGAGGCTTCGCCTATCAGTCAGAAAGCGAAGATATTACTGATCGGTGTTTCATCAGCCGAAGATCTGAACACAAACGCCCTTCGGACTTTGGTATTTGGTAAATTAGGTTGTCACATAGATGCCAGGAAGCCCGGTGTTTGGTTTGGATCCAGTGTTTATATTGGGTTGTTGATAGGCTACCCATAACTGTAATAAAACATTGCAGATGTCGACGGAAAGTCCATGTCACATCCTACCTCACTGTTGTTTGTTTTTATCCGTCTCCAGGAGGGACCTGGGCGCCCAGCAGGGGGTCACCCAGCTGTCGGTGGAGGAGATGCTGACCCGGGACGACATCCACGCCGTCTTCGTCTGCACTGAGAACGCGTCCCACGAGGACGACGTGAGGTACGTGGTGGAACGTCCTCGTCCACGGAGCACGGCTTGTCGCTCTGTCAATCAGTGGCTTTTTGGGATTTCTCAATATCAGAAACTGGGGAAACTTGGAATCAGCCAAGATAAGTTAAGATAAGTTCAGATAAGAAAAGATAGTACTTTATTGATCCCCATAGGGGAAATTGGATTGTTACAGCAGCGCAACAATAACAATATCAATAAATCTGGATATAAATATAAATAGCAGAGATAATTAAAAGGACAAAGACAACAGCAAGGATGTGAAAAGATAACAGAGTGACAACGACACGGATAAATCTAGATAACAGAGTGACAGCAACAAGGACAGAAATAATAAATACAATAAAAAACAACAGAAATAAATAAATAAATGAAATAAAACAAAAAATTCCAATAAGCAGGATGAGGATGGAATGACAACAATAAGAATAAAGATAAGTGACAGAGTGACAACAACAGGGATAAAAATAGACAACAGAATGACAACAAAGATAAAAAAGATGAGAGAATGACGACAACAACAAGGATAAAAATCCTAGAATATTACTTCTTTTTCGATACGCAACTATCGTTCAAAAGTTTGGGATCACTTAGAGGTGTCCTTATTTTTGAAAGAAGAGCTGTGTTATTTTCAATGAAGATAACATTAAACTACTCGGAAATACACTCATGCATTCCATTACATATGGAACACATTACATTACATACATTACATACATCGTAAATGACCTTTTCTAGCTGCAAAGGTCTGGTTTTCAATGCAGTATTTACAAGTATAGAGGCCCGTTTCCAGCAACCACACTCCAGTGTTCTAATGGTACATTGTGTTTGCTAATTGCATTAGAAGGCTAATGGATGATTAGAAAACTCTTGTGCAGTTATTGTAACACAGCCGAAAGCAGCTTAGCTGGTTGGAGAAGTTGTAATTCTGACTTTGAGCTAGTTGAGTATCTGGAGCATTACATTCGTGGGTTCGATTAGACTCTCAAAATGGCCAGAAAAAGAGAACTGTCACGTGAAACTCGACAGTCTATTATTGTCTCGAAATGCCAAGAAACCGAAGATTTCCCCCAGCGTTGTGTCCTACTCCCTTCAGAGGAGAGCACAAACGGAGTCTCACCAGAGTAGAAAGAGAAGTGGGAAGTCGTGAAATAGACACCTCACAGGTCCTCAACTGGCAGCTGCATTAAATAGTACCTGCGAAACGCCAGTGTCAACGTCTGCAGTGAAGAGGCGACTCCGGGATGCTGGCCTGCAAGGCGGAGCGGCAAAGAAAAAGCCACATCTGAGACTGTCCGATAAAAGGAAAAGATTCATATGGGCAAAAGCACACAGACACTGGGGTTGCTTTGGTGCTGGGGAAGTGGGAGATTTGTAGAAGGTAGACGGGATTTGGAATCAGGAAGGCAATCACTCCACACTGTGGACAGCGCCTTGTTGGAGCCGATGTCGTCCTACAACCGGACAATGACCCAAAGCACACCACCAAACTATGCTAGAACTATTTAGGGAAGCAGCAGGCCACTGGTATCCTCTCTGGGACGGAGTGGCTAGCGCAGTCACCAGGGAGCAGCTGGAGCGTATGCTACGCAAGAAGTGCCCGTCAAGCCAGGGGAACTTGTGGGAGGGGCTTCTGGAAGCATGGGCTGAAACTTCTCCAGAGGACCTCAACAAATGATCAGCTGCAAATGGAGCATTCTTGGACCAAAGCAAAGTTTGAAGAAGAAAACGATGATTTCAAATCATAATTGTTATTTCAAACCATGTCAATGTCTTGGCTGTATTTCCTATTCATTTTGCAACTCATTTGATGAGTAAAAGTCTGACTTTTCAGGGAAAAACACCTAATTGTGTGGGTGACCCCAAACTTTTCAACGGTGGTGTACATATCTACGCGTGTATGGAGACAAAAGTGCAGATAACTGCGTACATGAACGTGTCCATGAACCATACCTGCTCTCTCCAGGAGGTCCCTTCAGGCCGGGAAACACGTCTGCGTGGAGTATCCCATGGCGATGAGCTACCAGGCCGCCGTGGAGCTGTGGGATCTGGCCCGGAAAAAGGGTGAGGTCGTGGAGAAGGAGCCCAGACGTCGTCGCCGCCGGAAGGGGTTGATCCCGCGTCGATCGATTATCGGACGACGTCTGGATGCGTCCGGGACGTTCTGGTCGGCCGCAAAAATCCAACAGGGAGCTCAGAAGCAACATCCTGGCATGAAAACGTCACATCGTTGGGGGGGGGGGTTATTTTGGTTAAACATGAACCCAAATTTAGCCAAATGAGCAACAAACCGATCGGATCTTCATCACGCGGAACATCGATCGATCAGGTTTTGACCGCACCGATACCCTTAATCGTGTGAGGGATTCAGATCTGGTCCATGGACATGGACATGGACACCCGTGACTCCAGTCACCTCAGTCCTTCTGGAGAATTACAGCCGTTGCATCACTTTCAGCTGGTGCTTCTTCTGCATCATGTCATGAAATTCTGCTAAGTCTGTTCATCTCTCTCACACACACACACATAGGGGTGGTCCTCCATGAGGAGCACATTGAGCTGCTGTCTGAAGACTACAAGCAGCTGAAGAAGGAGGTGACGGGAAAAACCCTGCAGGAGGGAACGCTTCACTTCACCGGTGAGCTCCCGTCCTTCTCTTCTCCCTCCATGTCCTCTCTGGTACCTGTCACTCAAACCACGACAACATCAGTGGTTTGATCAAATGAATTCAGATGAATTTGTTGCCGACCCACCTCCTGTCTCACTCAACCCTGCGCAGGAGGAGTCCTGAAGCCCGGGTTCGGCTTCCTGGCGTTCAGCGGCATCGCCCGCCTCACCACGCTGGTCCAGCTGTTCGGGGAGCTCTCGGTGACGGCGGCCGCCGTCGAGGAGGATCCCGGCAGCAGCCACGTCAAGATGACGGTGAAGCTGCTGACGTCAGACAACAGGTGGGAGAGTGTGTGTCTGTACCGCCCCCAAACACACACACACACATACACACACACCATGACCTTCAGCCACAAATGTTTCTTATCGCTCGTCCAAACAGTGTTTCTCTTTAACCTCCACGGTGGGGCCTCCTCCACGGTGGGGCCCCCTCCACGGTGGGGCCTCCTCCACGGTGGGGCCTCCTCCATGGTGGGGCCCCCTAAGCCTAATAATGATAATACTAATAATAAAGCATTTTATTTGAAGGTGCCTCTCTTGCCACAAAGGCCCCTGCAGGGCTTTTCATTCCAGTTGTTTGTGCAAAGCCCTGCCGAAGCAGTCAGGTGTGTGTTTTGTATATTCATGACGCTCTCCAGCCCCGGGGCGCTCCGGTCCTTCTCCAGGTTTCTCTCTTCTTTTGTAATCAACTTCACGACCCGGCCGGCGACACAACTGTTTCCACCAAATGTTCCCAAAAATCCCGTCATGACCCTGTCCCCCCCCTTCCAGACCCGTGACGTGGATAGAGGAGCGAGGGCCGGGCCTCCCCAGGGCCAAGAACATCAACTTCCGGTTCCAGTGCAGCGCCTTGACCCAGATCCCCCCGGCGCCCAGAGGGCAGGTGGGCCTCTTCATGCAAGACCTGGTGTTGTTCTCCTCCAAGCTGGAGGGTGCGGTGAGTCCCGAGGAGCTGCAGAGAGAGCAGAGCAGGATCCTGCACTGTCTGCAGCTGGCAGATAAGATCCAGCACCTCTGCCAAACCTGAAGAGTCTCTGCTCCGGGAAGCACATCATCAGAGTTGTTCATTTCTAATCCATGAATTACCTCCAATGCCTGAAGGATCCGCGCTTGGACCTCTGAAATCCTCGAAACACTGCTTTATATCTGCCATTGTAGAGTTGTTATTATTAATTCCATTTTGTTAAAGATTGTTTCAGATCTGGTATGTATTAAAAGCAAAAAAAACAAACCACCTGCTGATGACCAGAATGAATCGTAATAGACCAAATCCATGTCTCAAACACTGGATGCCTGACAGTTTGTCGTGTTGCAATTCAGAATTAAATTATGAAAGTGTGTTTTAAAGTTTGCCGTGTTTTTTGTGTGTGTGTGTGTGTGTGTGTGTGTGTGGAATACGAATACGAATTTGAATACAATATGAATGAGAGAATGATTGTTTATTTGCCTTTGGGGGGGGAATCAACTGAAACGACGTGACGAGCGACGGAATCGCCAGGAAATGAAGAAGACATGACGGAATCCTTTCCAATGAACGCGCACGTCAAAACAAACGGCACCCCATGTATTTGGGCGGAATGCTGCCACCTAGCGGTGACTGATGTGAACTACAACACGACCCAACACCCCCGGGGGAAGCAGCGTCACATTCGTTACTGAAATTAAATGACTGGAAAAGATGAAAAAAAAAAAAAAAAAAAAAACATTCACTGAGCGGTCACGTTGAGCTGGGATCAAGGCAGTGTTTCCTCACCGCTGCTTGCTCACAAGGGAATGCGGGGTTTCTGGAAATAATTTCAATGCGTGTGGTGCAGAGCTGCTCTACATGGATGGAGACAAGTGCGTTGTTATTGTGTGACCACAGTGGCCTTTGAGATGGTGGATCATGAACATTTACTGATTTGGAGGATTATATTAAATCACCAGGTTGCTATGCGATAGAAGACGCTCAGCCAGGGGAAAGGTGGAGGAGACAGTGGTGAGAGCAGAGATGATGGATGGTTTGGAGAAAAGACAGGAGGCAGAGCTGGAGGTGGCAGACATGAAGATGTGGAGGTTCTCTTTGGGAGTGACCAGGATGGAGAGGATCAGGAATGACATGGTAGATGTTGTGGAGAGAAGGTCAGAGATGGTTGGGTCATGTCGTGAATATATTGGTAGACGGATGTTGGAATGGAGGTCTAGATGAAGACCAGATAGAAGATGTATGGAGGTAGTGAGAGAGGATATGAAGAGAGGAGGATCTAGAGAACAGGCTTAGATGGAGAAGGTGGATTGGCTGTGGAGACCCTGAAGGGAAAAACCCAAAGGAAAAGAAGAAGTATTAAATCACCAGGTATTTAATTCATACTGATATTGTTTACTCCATGTTTTTTATTCTGAATACACTCCAACCTCTCCGTGAATATATATAATATATATAATATAATATAATATATATATATATATATATTATATTATATATATTATATATTATTATTTTTAAAATTAATTTACTCTTAAACATCCGGGAGGCAAGGCAATGACGTAATCCCAAACTCTTATTTTGAAAGTCTGCCGACCGGAAGCGGCGCCCGCTGGCTTCCTGACATGCGCACATCGCACAGGAAGGACGGCTGCGGCGTCGATCGGTCGCCTGTAATTTGTAAACATTGTCCTGCGGGGACGGAGCTGCGCGTCCGCGGCATGGAAATATAAGGTGGGTCTCCGCCGAGAGCCGTCGGGAATCGCGCTGTCAGGCGGGCGTCGAGAGCGGACGCGCCGCCGTTCACTTTGCGGAGGCTTAGCATGGCATCTCAACGGGAGCTGGTGGCCGCCAGCGACCCGATGCGGAAGGGCCGGGACGCCGCGGAGCGAATCGGCCGAGTCGCCGGTGTCAGCCCCCCTATCCTCCCCTCCCGCACCGGTTGCTTGTATCCGGATGCGTCGCCGCCTGTTAGCGGTTAGCTCCGCGGTGGAAAACCGGCCGCTGTGCTAGCGTTAGCACCTAGCGTCCCTCCCGCCCACCACCATCACCACCAAACAGCACGGGAATTAACGGGTCATTCGGGCGAAATTTGAAGTTTTCTCACGCCCTGCTTAGAAGCTGTACTTCCACCCGTGTTTTAGGGTTGTTTATTTGATGCATAGTTGCTTTTATATCGGATAAACACACGGGGAGCGGCGTGGGAAACTTTTGGTCGCTAAGTGTCACAAGCTAGCTGACGCTTTAGCTTGGGATGTGTCTATGTGCTGAAACAGTCGACGAGTCTCGCCTCGGTCGGGTCACTTATTGATAAAAGATTGATTAAAAGGTAGAATTGATTGATTCAAAAGTAGAAAGGATTGATTGGTGTGTTGACACCTCGGCGGAGATGCGCTGAAGTGATTGACTCCGCTGACTTCCTGTGTAAACACGCCGAGATCCGACCTCGGGCTCCGTCTGTCTGGGAACCAGCGGGGACGTCACGCCTCTCTCCCCGGAGCGGGAGGCTGCTCCCCCGGGACGGGCTCCAGACAGGTCCTCCTGTCAAGGTTCTCTCCAGGTTCTCCGAACCAACTTCTCTGTGTGGCTTCTCCATGTCCTCCTGGCTGGGTTCTCTCTATGTTCTCCTACCTAGGGTTTCTCTGCCCTTTCTGTCTTCTTCTCCCTGGGCCCTCTCCATCTTCTCCGTCCTGGGTTCTCTCTATGTTTTCCCGCCTGGGTTCTCCTCTGGTTCTCGGTCCACCGAAGGCTCTAAAAGGTGTGACCGGTCGGCCGTCTCTTGGCTCCAGCCCAGGCGACGTGGTCGAGATGATGCTGGATGAAGGAGTGCTTCTCCCGCTGGAGCAGAACGGAGCCGGTCTGCCATCGAGAAAAGGATCAGGATGTTTAGTCTGGATTTCAGGATTTGACAAGTGTTTTGCAAACATGGCGTTCCTGTCTGACACACACACACACACACACACACACACACACACACACTGGCCACCCACTGACGTGTGTGTGTGTGTGTGTGTGTGTGTGTGTGTGTGTGTGTGTGTGTGTTCTTTCTAGATCTATCTCTAGGCGTGGGACCAGACATTATTCTTCAGTGAATGGACGCGAAACCAATGCGCAGGTGAGTTCAGGCGGCGCCCGGAATCTTCGCCGCCACCGTCGCTTCGTCAGTCCAAGTCACGTCGGCGCCGCTGTTTCCCCCCCCCAGGGCCGCCAGCACACGCCAAGACGCCACCGGAATGGACATCACCAGCCGCTGCACCCTGGGGGACCCCAACAAGCTGCCCGAGGGGGTCCCCCAGCCGGCGCGCATGCCCTACGTGTCGGACAAGCACCCGCGGCAGACCCTGGAGGTCATCAACCTGCTGAGGAAGCACCGTGAGCTCTGCGACGTGGTGCTGGTGGTCGGCGCCAAGAAGATCTACGCCCACCGCGTCATCCTCTCCGCCTGCAGCCCCTACTTCAGGTACGGGGCCGCCGTCACCGCGCCGGCTTCCGTCCGCCGCCCGTCCCTCAACCTCGGCCCCCTCGGGTTCTCCTCCTCAGGGCCATGTTCACCGGAGAGCTGGCGGAGAGCAGGCAGACGGAGGTGGTGATCAGAGACATCGACGAGAGGGCCATGGAGCTGCTCATCGACTTCGCCTACACCTCGCAGGTAACGGCGGCGGACATCCACCGCGTGGACGGAGGAGCTTTCCCAGATCCGAGCCGCCGCTCAGCGGATGTTTAGCTTCATGATCGTAGCCCAGATCTGAGTTAGCAGCGAGCGAGATGAGCGTTTCACTCCCACCTGGCCGCCGCTGGCCGAGGAGACGCAGAGGACCAGGAATGAGTCCATCAGAGGGACGGCACACGGTAGATGTTTTGGAGAGAAGGTCAGAGATGGTCAGGTCATGGACAGAGGAGGGAGAGTGAAAATATGGAATCGGAGGTCTAGATTAAGACCAGAGAGAAGATGTATGGAGGTCGTGAGAGAGGACATGAAGAGAGGAGGATCCAGAGATGGAGAAGGTGGGTGGGCCATGAAGGGAAAAGCCCAAAGGAGAAGAAGAAGAATTGTTATTGATAAAGTACATTTTTCTTATTTCAAGACACGGAACAGAACCGGCGTTCTGGAAGGGATTCATGCCGGTTCCGCTTCATTTCAACGGGGATATTAAATTTGATCTACGAGCAGGTTGAGTTACGCGCTCGGTCACGGGACCATCTCAGCTCCTGAGCCGGGCTGCTCCCGTCGCTGACAGTAGCTCCTCCGCTCTGGTTGGAATTCCGCCCCTACGGCGCCACGTGACGCGATTCTCTCCGTAAGTCCCAACCCACACACCGTCCACAAGTAGCTTTGCGACTCGGCTACGCTAACACTGAGGTCAAGTCATCAACTGCTACATGAACACACTCTCACCCGGGAGCCCTCACGAATTCAGAAAAAACAATAAAGATAAATTAGCAGGAGGCAGAGCCATCCTCCGGAACCCGACGTTCCTGGATTCCCGGCTCCTCCCAGTGAGTCCAAGTGTTGCTGAGCAACACACTGAAGCCCTCACTGCTCCCCAGCCAGCCGCTCGTGTCCATCCATGATGGCTTCAGTGCAGAGAACACGTTTCCCCACCAGGGATTAATGAAGCAAAAAAAAAAAGGCAAAAAGTTTCCCGAAAAAAACAACACCAATGGAAGGAAGTGAACGCAGCACAATCCAATATGGCGTCCAACCGTCGGATGCAAACGAAACGGACTTCCTCGTATTCCTCCTCTCCTCCCCGCGCGGCGAGTGTGTTTGGTGGGAAACGTCGTGCGAAGGAATCATGACGTACTCGATAAATTCATGGTAGATGAAGATGGAAACCGAGGAGAGAGAGTGTGTGTGTGTGTGTGTGTGTGTGTGTGTGTGTGTGTGTGTGTGTGTGTGTGTGTGTGTGTGTGTGTGTGTGTGTGTGTGTGTGTGTGTGTGTGTGTGTG
>CAAKHD010011857.1:0-10000 GCA_901007705.1 Fistularia tabacaria
TCAGGTACTTGGGTCAACAGTCCAGAGCAACGGAGAGTGTGGAAGAGAGGTTAAGAAACGGGTTCAAGCAGGTTTGAATGGGTGGAGAAAAGTCTCAGGGGTTCTGTGTGATAGAAGAACATCATCTAGAATGAAAGGAAAGGTTTACAAAACAGTGGTGAGACCAGAGATGCTGTATGGTTTGGAGACAGTGACACTGAACAAAAGACAGGAGGCAGAGCTGGAGGTACCAGAGATGAAGATGTTGAGGTTCCCTTTGGGAGTGGCAGGGATGGAGAGGATCTGGAATGAGTCCATCAGGGGGACAGCACATGTTCGATGTTTTGGAGAGAAGGTCAGAGAAGCCAGACTGAGATGGTTGGGTCATGGACAGAGGAGGGATAGGGACTATATTGGTAGAAGGATGCTGGAATTGGAGATGCCAGGCAGGAGGTCTAGAGGAAGACCGAAGAGAAGTTTTATGGACGTAGTGAGAGAAGATATGAAGGTAGTTGGTGTGAGAGAGGAGGATCCAGAGAACAGGGTTAGATGGAGGAGGTTGATTCGCTGTGGCGACACCTGAAGGGAAAAGCCGAAAGGAACAGAAGAAGAATGAAGTTGATGTAGAATTCAACAGCATAACTTGACGTTTCATATCAAGGCGTGTTTATGTCATCTCAGTGTAATGATGAACCTAAGTAGAAAATGTTAAGGAGAGTTTAGGGGTGAGGTAGTTGTGGTGACCCCCGGGAACCTCGGTTGGTCCTCCTCGTCCTCTCAGTCCAAGGCCAGGGTCCGGATCTCCTAGTCGATGGCGGAGGAGCCCTCTTGTATCAGAGGCAAGTTCGTACACGGGGAGCAGAGAAACAGAGACAGAGACTGTGTCTGCTTTTCCTCCAGAAGGACTCCCATTTATGGTTCTAGTGCGTCTTTCTTATACGAAAGCTGAAACAATTCAGGCATTGAGAAGTACAGACTGTACTTACATAAGAGGTTTTATACATATAAGGAAGGGAATGTGGAACGGCATCCATCCTCAAGACCTGTGTCAGGAGGTAACCTTTCTCCAGGTCCATTGCAGGGCCTTGGGATGATTTAATGGCGGTGAGAGCATCAATGGGAGTGTGTCTCAGAGAGTAGAGGAAAAGTACAGAAAGCGGGGTTTGTGTCCAAGAGAAGTGGAAAAGTACAGGGTATCTCTGAAAAGAGAATAGTAACAGAAAATTGTCTGGCAGAAAGTATCATGAAAATGGACACTATGAGTGACTTAACTGCCCGCACCATTGAAATAGCTAATATTATGAGCTAAACAGAATCATCTGTCATAGCATTGAAACAGATTTGTACTCTAAGCTGGCCTTTATTCAAGTAAAAATTCATGAAATACAAACTGTTTTTTTTTTAATGTATCAAAAATCTGTTCTACTCAATTACCATGTTACAAAAAAAACATTTTGTTAAAAGTAGTACCTGGAAAATAGGCCGCATTAAGGCAACTCGGCAACTGACTGTATTTTCTTTCACCTTGTATAAAATTACACATTCCCAAATTTTTATCACTGCTGGAACAATCAAAGATAAATGTTAACGCTACACATAAAATGCAACAGAAAACTTTATGTCTTGCGGAGGTTTTAGGGCCATCAGCCTGACATCGGAGGGACTGCTCTTTTTGATACGTTGCATATCTTTTTTAGATATTATCTAAAATGAGGTTGGACCGGTCTAATCATCCAACAAACATTTGCAGACAAACCTTAACTCTAATAAGCTATTAGAGCATGAATGGGCATCAATGTCACCTCTCATTCTTATTTTTGTCTTATTTTGAAACAACAACTTTAATTCACCCGAATGTTTTCACAGGAGGGGTAACAGAACTGTAAAGTACTAGCGGGCAAAAAACCTGAAAGCATGTAAATTGCAATAAAGCAATCACTCCTTGCATTTTTTTTCTCTCCCTCTGCCTTTCCAAGGCCAAACCTCCTACACAATTGAATAATGCATATGGACAAATGTTGGTCGAGTTGATGTTTCTCCAAATCCGCTTTCCAAGAATACAACTAGCCAACGAGCCACTCGGTGAGGTATGGTGACCACTGGACTTTTTGGAGAGTTGAACGATATCGTGTGGATGGGTAATGATGTAGTTTGAAACCGGAGGGTCAGGAGGGCTCACTAAACTGTCAGTAATACCCACAAGGTGCGATATCTTGTCGACGCAGTGCTTTGAGCACTGCAACACACTTACTGCCAATGGCAGAGGAATTTGAATATTAACAAGGAGGTGGAGGACACATAAACACTTCATGGTGTTGGCAGACACTGTTTGTCTGTCCCCGCAGAGTGTTGAGCACATGCCACAACTGTGTCGGCCTGCATCCTTGTGATAAAAGGAGGGAAAAATTACACAAGCTCTCTTTGGCCAGACACTAACATATTCATTACTGAGGATTGACTGACTGGGCCGGTTGAAATGTCACTGGCCAAAGTGTCTCCCAGGGCTAATGACCTCTGCTGCATGGTAATGATCTAATGGTCCCTCTGACCAGCAGATGTGCGGTGGAGGGGGGGGTTGATTGTCATCCTACAATGTCACCGATGTACAAAAGAAATAAGAAGTGTCATCACTCTCTTACCATTGTAGTGTGATGATGTGCAGCGCAGAAACGTTTGCAAATGTGTTGCTTCTTCTCAACAACCATCATGTCTCCTTTGCACCACACAATGAAAAAATGTGTCTATGTTTGCTAATATTAGCAGACCCCATTTTGACCGGAAATGTGTTCCCTTTCTTAAAGCGGCAAGACGACATTTCATACTTGACAAGGAATTCTGGTGCATATCTCCTAGAAAGTCTTCTCTCTCAGCCGTTACGAGCAAATTAGTTTGTCGGAGGCTGTGTTATGCTAAGAAGCAGCTACGTGTCGTCCGTGTCTCTTTTGTATAGCATGATAAGCTAACTGGTAATAAAGCTGTGATTATGACACAGTCTCAGCACATCGCTTGCTGCCTCACAGTAAATAAATATTCAGACCTGTCATGCATTGCTCACTCTTTCGGCAACAATGCCATTACATTTGTTTCCAGCGGAGACCAGAACTGTGGCGCTGTATTCAAGGGTGTGCATCAAATTGGCACGTATGACAAAGTTGCTGTGTTTTCTGGTGTCGGTTGCAACTGAAAAGAATTTTGTCTATAAGACTGAATTCAATGAAGGGTAATTATTTCATTGATATAAATCAAACCAGCAGTAAGTAAAGTACCAAATTAACCACAGCAATGAACAGACCAAAAATATTTGTACCTAATTTTTAATTTAAAATTAAGAGCAGGGTTGCCCAGTGGTGCTGTGATGATTCCTGCGTCCATTTCTGTGTGGAGTTTGCACGTTCTCCTCTCGCTTGAGTCGGTGTTCTCCTGTTTCCTCTGACATTCCATTAACATACAGCATAATAACGGAAGACCCTAAATTGTTTCTATTAATTCTCTGTCATCAGCTGGCAACCAATCCAGGGTGCATCCCCTCCCCGTCGAAGTATTTGAAGATTTGACGACGCCAAGCATTGAACTTTTGCAAAGAATCCAGCATAGGAAATGCCAGGAGGCACGATGAATAACTCTAATGATAAAATGTGTGTCTTTGTAGAAACATGTCGTCGCCGCCGCCACTTCAACAGAGTAAAAGCTACACAGGCCTAAAGAGTTAATTCACTTCACTACTCAGTCACTGATAGGGTGCTAAAAGCCCCTCGAAGCAGACTTTCTCCTGTACAGGTGAATACCAGCTGCAGCTGTCGGCTCCAATCACTTCGCCTTCTGTTCTACCCTGTTCCTCAAATGCTCAAACTTAGTGAGGCTTTTCTCCCACCACCTCTCAACTCCCCCTGTTGTTTTATTCATAGGATTCAGGCTTCATTTGGCAAGTCCTCTGTTGTAGATTTAAGAAGACAAACAGCGCCGCAAATCCACCAGAACAGTGTTAGACTAAATGACATTTTGCTCTGCCGCCTGGCTAATCGAAAAGAAAACAGTGGCAGATCAGCGCTTAAACCTTGTGTCTTCGGGCAGATATCATGCTCGGTATCACGCCAGGATCCTTTGAAGTGTTTGTCGTCTTCCAAAGGCACCCGAGAGGAAATGTTTCTCTCTTTCATGCAGACATATGCAAGTATGCATGCTTTTACACACAAACACACACCCTGAATTGTAGTTAATGGGAGGGAAGGAACACTTTCTTGTGTTTATTACTGATCACATAGCGGTGTCTGTAATTCCTGTCTCAGCTGTGGGATTAACTGGGAGACAATACAAGCATAGTACTCAAACACAAATATTAATGCAATTTGGCGAGAAGAGCAGATATTAAAGTAGCAATAACAAATGATTGCACATATACTCAGGTGAACTGCTGAGTGCCACAGACTCCTGGACACAGGCATGTTGTGCGGGAAAACAAGCTAACAGTGGGTGACAAACAGGTACGTAGGAGCGCCTGTTCATCTTTGGGCAAGACTACAGATTTAGAACACAGTATTGCTCCAAGAAATTATATTTTAAAAATAGTTTTTAGTCATAGTTGGCCAATTAGTTTTTACTTGTTGAGTCACTACTGAAACACTGCCATGCGCCTACTCCTAGTTACATTTTTAGCCTTAAAGACAGATTGTCTGCAAACAGAAGAAGTCGAAAAAATACTCCATGAAGGCCTACCTTTGCCAGTGTTTTACGAGACCTTGCAGGCACTGGCGGCCACACGTTGTACTTTCATACTTTTAAATATATGTTTTGGTCAAAAAAAGGTGAAATTGTGTCATGACTTTTCAAAATTGTCTTGAAACTTGCTAATTACAGAACAGCAACCAGCAGTCATGGTACCTGACAGCAGAATTGTTTGGGTCTGTTCCTTCAGACAACAGGCAAGCATCTCGGTGTCACATACAACTTTTGTACAACCGCCTCATCTTCTTCTCCCTTGTCACTTGTCTGGCTCATCCGAACTGAGCAAAGTCACGAGGGGGCACGCGTGATGAGTCCTCTCCCAAAAAACAAAAACAACAACAAAACCCGCTGAAATACTGTGCAGAGTGACCCTCCCATCAGTCGCCAGCGGTTGATTTGTTACTTCTGTAGTTTTGATTGCAAAATATAATTTTCTTTCTGATTTTCCATTCATCCATTTGCCTATCCATCCGTCAGTTTAACAAACCGAGAGGTCACTCATTCATTTACTTGCGTATTATTCTGTTATGTAATGAGATGGTATCGCACATTTTGTTCCAGCAGCTGTGCTCGAGACAAACCAAGATTTAATTAGATCCACAGCTGAAATGCTTGCCCTCACTTCTGCGTCTGTCACAAAATAATGACACATTTACATTTAACCGTCTAACCTATTTCTAATTAGTCAGTTGGGTTTTGTTGTTCATGGTGGCAGAAAGTTCAGCAAATGACAAACAGATGTATTGCCAATTATCATGCTTTCCGAACGGCTCATTAATGGTCCCTTAATTTTCATTGTTGTCTATCTATTTCTATTTCTTTATTTATTTATTTGGCTTTATAAATTGTACAAGAGGGCTTGTGTAAGTGAGCTGCAAGTCAGAGTTGGCCAGGCCTGAATGCTCTGCTTGTGACTCGGTTGGCTCAGCAATTGCATGTCCAGCCAATTGAAATGAATGGGGGCAGTGGGCAACTGGGGCTCTTTGTGGAGCAGATGGCGGAAGAATGGCCCGTCTTCCGAGTGCGACATGCTACATACAAATGGGTCAACTCTAATCACTGGTCACATAATATTATGAAGCCAGGCTTGGTATGGCAGATCAGCGATGGAAATTCCTTTATCCAATAGACTGATCTTATCTCAAGTTGGATGAGTAACTAATAATCAATAGATATTTGGACTTAACAGGGAACGGAAAATCCCCAAACAAGCCCGTCACTGAAATCTGGTACTCGACCAAGAGTTAAAGGTTGGCCGCGGATGCAAAATAGAGGCAGGAATAGTTTAAGACACCATGTCGGGTCTCCATTCATTTCAGAGAAAAGTTCCTCGTTGGCCAATGCCGTAAATAACGTTTGACTTCCGATTTCAGCGGATCATGTTTTGGGTCAAATGAGCAAACTATAGACTTCTTCTCACATTCAATTTATCCTTCAAATTCATGAGTGAAATCATCTAAACCTGGTCAAACTTTACCATACTAAACTAATTCAGTCAATATAATGGTATATATGTAGGACTGCGACAGCTTGTTTCTTATTGCGAGTTTAAGGCAAACTCTTTCTCGGCCCCTATGAAGACTTGGTAGCAACACTGCAAACTGAACACAAGTTTGTTTTTTCATTCAAAACCAAAACAGTGAAACTGTATTTGAGGGCTCCAGCAAGTAACACAGACTTCATTCTACTTGATATAAGAAGCCACGGATTTATATATTGCGAGATCAGGCCAAGCATTATCTTGACTTTCTCATTGATTTTTCTGAAATAGTAGATGAATATTTGAAAATAATAAGAAACTAAGCAAAAATGAAAATTTTCAAAATAGATGAATTCAGTTCTGATTTTTATATAATGGAAAATGTGGCCTGCCGGCTTCTGCAGAGGTCCACATTTCATTTCTGTGGGTGTTGCTATGAGGAAACTGACACTTATCTCTGGCTACTAGAGCAAGACAGATGTATCAGTTATGCAGTCTTATGAGCCATATCAGCCATTCACAGATCTTTTTATATCGCAGTATGTTGCCCCATGCAATGCGGGGGAAATTGCTATTTAGAGATCTTTTCATCGCATTTAGATTTTCCTTGTGTGTTTTTCAACAGATCAAATGAAAGCTTCCAATAAACATTGGCTGATCCCTTGATTTAGCAGTAGCGTTAACACATTTTTTTACTTAACAAGTACACAAGCAATAAAAGATGTTCCCTTTTGATGGACGTGTTTGAACCATTTCAAACGGTATCATATCTTAAATCTCTTTGACTGGTTTTTATCAGTCTGATGGTCAAGAGTAGAAGGCCACTGCAGCTGTTGCTTAGGAGAAAACCCAATAGTAACATCGAGCAAAGAGAATAAATATACTTTGAGAAAAAGCTCATTTTTCACAATTTCCCTGTAGCTGCCAGAAAAAAAGAAGAAAAAAAAACAACATGAATTTACATTTTTTTTTTTTTTTATTTTATTTTATTCATGATTTATTTTATGATTCAACCTCGCCACGACGGTAACATTTAACAGCACGTTGCAATTTGGCTTGACCTGCCAATGAAACCATGGGAGACTTGCTCTCCAACACTGAAACATCTGTGAAGTAATGGTCTCTGTGTCAGACTGGTGAGAACAGACTACAGGAGCTCCAGTTCCACCACCGAGATAATATGACAACTGTGTCAGCAGAAGGAGGGCAAGAGCATGAAATTATGTCAAGCTATGTCTCTTTTGGACAGTGAACATTGAAAGGGGGAGTCACAAAAATCGTTTTTTAGCATCGATAGTGAATGCCTTAGGAGGGAATCCACTGTCTGTGATGCCTCCCATAGATTATTGTTTTTAAGAAAAATAGAAAAACCTTTTCTCACTCAAAGACTGCTTTACATGAATGTGAAAAACTGAGTCATAAAAAAGCATCTGATTTTAGGTTAATGGATTATTGATCGTTTCAAAAGTAATAATTAACAAAAGGGAATTTAACTGCCACGGCCACAATATGCACCTAGTAGGTGGTAAAGCAAATTTAGACATTTCAATCGCAGGGATTTCCCCGGCACGTTTTCTTGAAAAACTACTGGAGAAAAGTAGCGCATGATTGTCAAAATGCGGTTTCGTGGCACATAAGGCTAAAGAAGCAGCATGGAATTACAGAAGCAGTCACATTAATCTTCAATTTATGGGCAGTAAAAACACACACAAAAAAAAAAGATATGCTCAATACGTGAATGGAACGCCACGTGTCAGTTGTTTATTTCACTGAGAGCTACACACAACACTGCATTAGCACGTGATCACGATCTGCTTTGTGGGTTGTTTTTTTTACGCTCATTAAAACTGAAGCGAAATCAGTCAGTTTGTGAAAAGATTTGCTTTCCTGGCTGAGGGACCGAGGCTGTGCGACGGCGTTGAAGCCGTTTCGTCCGGTTCGCTTATTTTGTCACGCGGCAAAAGAGTTTCAAAAGCGGCCCGTCGGTACAGATGTAATCCACATCAAGCGGAGCCGAACGATCCACGTGACGGACAGGAGGAGGAGGAGGCTGACACAAAGCCGCTGCTCAGCTTAACAAACGTATGCAGACCTTTACATTTTCTACTAAACACATACATCCTTCGACCTATAGAGGCATTTTTATATCTCGTTCGGTTTGCCTTCTTCGCTTGAATGAAATAGGAAAGCGTTCTGCAGAAACAGAGCTAACACTAGGTAGCGGTATCCCACATATGTATTACGTGTTTTCCTCCAAAATATTCATGATGCATTGCGAAGTCAGGTATTGATATTTGTTGTGGAGCGAAATAACAAAATTGCTTCAATCGTCAGCCGAGTTTACACCCTAAATACGGCCCCGCTGGTTCAAGCCCTTTATTTCACAGGCACGCATTAGTTGCTGTTGATATAAAGGGACACCTTAAGCCAGAGAATGACATTTTGCCTTTCTCACATATTATCATGGTGCTAAATGTCGATAAGAAAAACATGCATTAGGGTGCAGGCACACAAGGTAATGATAACCTATGCCAGTCCTAATAGTCTGTCAGAAATCTTGATTGGAATCTCCTGGTTTGGCGCACTCTGAAAAGCCAATGAGCAGGCCAGCATTGTCATAACGTCTTCGCTCCTCTTTCTCCTGTCCCTCAAGCTTGTTTTCACGAGAAAAATATTTGGCATTTGCGCGGCAAAGGCTCACGACGATGTGTTTTTTTTTTTTACTCAACTCGAGGAGGTGACAATGTCTGATGATCTCATGAAAAGCTATTTATGAAGAAAATATATAATAAGTACGACATTTTAATAGAATGTTGACTTTATATATATATATATATATATATATGTTTAACTTCTATTATGAGGTAGTTGCCATTAAAGCTGGCAGGAAGATCTTGAATTTGATTTGCATTTGAATCTAAATTAAGCCATTTTTACACTGTGAAGTGTACCAGAGGGATGGGAAAATATCAAAGAAAAATGCAGGGTATCCCAAGCTTGTATATAAAATGAAAGCAACCTCTGAAAACCTCGTTGCCTTTCGGAGAAACACCTCCACGGCACAGCCGTTGTGCTGAGAGGTGGCCCAATCCTTCGATGAGGGGAAAAATGTAAAGCTTTTGTTTGTTTTGGAAACATAAAGTTCCTGGAGAGTCGGGGATTCACCTTGCAAGAAGAAAACCTCCAATTAAGTGAAAGTGTATTATGAAAAATGAATTTGGCTATTTGGAATTTTATATGTAAGTGTTTTATCTTTTCCATGATAAAAGCGCAACAACCTCAATAAAATGAATATATAATGCCGGTGTTGAACTTATACAATTAATGAGTGATGAATGCAGACTTTTTGTTTTAACACATATTCTTTGTGAATGCTGGACACACAAAAAGTTTGTTTTACCATTTTTTTATGAAAATCATAGAACACACAGTTGGCACTGAAAGTCCTTTGTGATAATGTGGGATTCTGCATGTGTGTGAACGTGTTTGTCCCGTGTGTTTTTTTTGTGTTAAAGTCATACACGTCCTTCATTTGATTGGCTTAACGTCAATACACACATACACGTATAAAAAAATAAAAGTACTGCTGTTGGGCTTAAAATCTTTTTTTTTTCTTTTTTTAAATTACCCTGCCATTCACATCTTCTTTTGTTTCTCTCTGTTTTTGCAACTGCTGACTCACCGAAGCAGGTAAGTCTTGTATTAAGTCTGTCTTTCAGTCCGTGCGCTTTTTTTCGGAGTGTTTCCAAGGATGTGTATGTGCATGTGTGTCTGTGTGTGTGTGCACGCGCGTGTGTGTACGTGTAGGTGTGTGTGTGT
>CAAKHD010011857.1:15000-20579 GCA_901007705.1 Fistularia tabacaria
TAGGCCATGAGAGAGGACAGCGTAACCTTCATTTGATCTGCTCTGCAGCGGAAAAAAGAGAGAGAGAGAGAGAGAGAGAGAGAGAGAGAGAGAGAGAGAGACAATTAATGAGAGAATTTCTTTGTGTGAGCAAAACACTAACAGTATCCATGAGTGCCACTTAAATTCCCTTTGAGTGCTTTCTTTTTCCTATTTATGGATGGATTTTCATAATGTGAAAGTTTTTTTTTTCCTCCCTTTTTGAAAAATACTCATGTCCTTAAAACAAAGAGGTAATTTGTCTGCGCACATGAGATAATATTGTCTGGGGAGCTGTGCAATTCGCTTCCCTGCTTGACTGTGAAAGAGAGGGAAGGTGTTGGTTTCAAGGTGTGTGTGTGTGTCTATATATGCGTCTGCGTGCGTCTGTGTGCGTCTGTGTGTGTGTGTGTGTGTGTGTGTGTGTGTGTGTGTGTGTGTTATTGTTTGGTTTTGGGTTTTTTTTACAAGAAGCTTCACAAAACAACCACTAGGTTACAATTCACTCCCAGATGATGAAATCTAACGAAAACGTCATTTCGCGACGCGTCATGCAAACAGAGAATCAGCCCGATTTCATCAGAAATTTAAACACCGCATAAAGTGTCATTAACCTTGTTCGGACTTATAGACAAAGTGTGAAGAGGACATCGGTGGCCTATGATGCTGAAAGAAAATCATTACTGAGTTTTAAAGGTCATTAAGGAAAAGGTTTTTGTCGCCCCTCTTAAACATCACCCATCGTGTTTTAACAGCGAATCACAGCACACGTCACTCACACACTAGTTTTCTGATCCCCACCTTCTTCAGGCAAGATACGTGGCCTCCTAATTGGCCCTGATGCTGTGAGTGAATAGGTGCAGATGTTTTAGCAAGTGCTTCCCAGTGAGAGTGTGAGTAAAAGCATTTGGACATTGTATAGCATGCAATGTGGGAATGTGATAGTGTCATAAAGAGCTTTTGAGTGGTCAGTCCGTGTGCTGAGTGTTTATGTATCACTGATAAACCAGCTGTTTACAGGCTGCAGCCACCTGCCAAATTCAATGTCATTTTAATTCATTGTGAATTAACATTTATAGTTTACAATAATCAGCCAAATTTTACGATAAACAGATCGCGGTAACATTTATTACATTTACAAGTATTCTCTAAATGTAACATTTTTGCATTGTGTGTGCCAGTTCAAATGTAATCGTTGTCTTTATGTTCACAGTGGAGAAATAAGTGATATGGCACATTATGTACGTTCATCCATACACAGTTCAACAACAGCAGAATCCATCGAGCAGAGAGGGTTTTTATTATGATATATCTAACCCCATTTTAGTCTAAACAGCCCTGATTCATTTAGATGTTGTGACATATAATATAATTTGTGTTCACACAATTCGGTGCCACATCGATAGTAATGTTGATTTATTTATTAATTTATTCGTCTAAATAGAAAATAAAGTAAGATACATTTTTAGAAAGCCCAAAAATTGTCTTCCTCCTCCACGTATGAGGTTTCAATCATGTCAGTGATAATAGACATTTTGGCAGCGACCTGTGTGGTCTGGGACTCCATCATGCTGATTTGGATTTGGATTAAAAATCAAACCCTGTCAATGTCATCAAGTGCAAAAACACACCGTGACTCTTTCAATCCAACATTTCCTTCTGTTTAATTTGAAGACACTCATTCAGAAGCTTTTATTCCAGACGGGAATTTGTCTCTAAATAAATTCCTCATCTTGACCGTCACTCATGAATTCCACTGCATCAGCTAATTTCTGTCCAAATCTCTGGACGCATATTGGAATTATGCTTGGATTGATATTTGTCGCTGCTCTAAGGACTAATGACAGTTTGTGAATGTTGTTTTATTGTTTATGTTTTATTAAAATTCTCAATCCGTGCAAATTCTGTAAAAGCACATTTCAAATCATACTTATCTGTTTAGATACTTTTTGATGGAAATATTTGTGTATTTCCCGAAATAGAAAACAGAAAATCAACAAAGTGAAAATGCATTTTAGAAGGAAGCGTGTGAGAAAATCTCAATATTTCCACAGGATTTTATTGATTGTTAATTAATGCGTTTTGTTCTCCTCACAATTTTGCAAAAGTCTGTGACTCAGTGGTCAAATCACATCACACACACACACACACACACACACAGACCCAGTTGGATTCCATTTTGCTCAATAGCACAAATGGATATTTTTGATAGAATTGAATGAAAGCTTCAGCGTTATTTATATAGGGAAACGTACACAGTTACATGTTTTTAGAACACAGGACAAAATGGAGTTTTAATGGCAGCAAAACATTTTCAGGCTTCTCTTGTCACCAATTCCTGTAAGGAAACCTCTAAATTTGGCCGCTCACTGACTCCTGTAGCTGTATTTGGTATTTGGGTGGTTTTTCCTTTTTTTTTTTCCAGTGTTATGATTCAGTGACTTCCACCTCCAGCACTCTTTCAACATTCCTCCCACGACGTTCAATGCATTCTTCCGCTTCTCATGGATTATGAAATTACATTTCTCATCTTGTATTGGACATAGACATTATTAAATTAAGAGTGGGGTCCGAAGAAAATGAAATCCAGCTTTGGTTCTGTCAACATTAAACCAACATGCGGGCTTCACCCTTCATCCGCTGGCATCAACACGTCATCAGCAAAGAGATTCGAGACGGAAACCTCCTGAAATGGTTGAAAATCACAAGTGGCTCTTGGGAGCTTTGCTTATTGCAGACTGGGTTTGAGAATAATTCATTGATATTGTATTGATATCTGTAAAAAAAAAAAAAAATGATGACGTTCAGTCAACATTTAATGAACTCCATTTTTTTCCCAAATTTACCCACATTTCCCAAATAATCCTGAAAGAATTCAGCGGTGTTTTGTTTGTTTGTTTGTTGTTTTTTTTTAAAGGAATTAAGGCAAAATAAACATAACCTAATTCAATAAATGTGAGGCGCCAGTGCAATGCTCACTCCTGGAGAATCGGAGAGCAAACGAGTGATATTTGTTATTCCTTCCGCACGGAAAGTCAAAGATGTGACACACAAATGTTTATGTTGCTGGTTTCCAAACGGACATCCATTTGGTCGAGTCTAGAACGTGGTGTGGGGAGGAGGGATGGGGGGCCGCGGCGTTCAAAAATGGCAAACACATGTGGGCGAGACACGCGGAAAGCTGAGCAAACCAGAGATCGAAATCATGCCAGCATGTAAACAAAACAAATGGAAGCTGGCCAGCTGTCGCCAGGAACCATGTATAAATCAGCCTCTTTCCCATTCACTCTCTAAAATATCCAAGCGTAACAAAAAAATAATATAGTAGATTAAACACAATATCGACTTTTGTCGGGAAACTATGCAGAGACACGGGGAGGCGTTCTGGTGAAATACAAAGTAATTGACAGCCATAACTGCTGTGATGCAATTTTTTATGGATAATCATGCTTTTTGTGGAATTGTCTTTTGTGTCCATGTATTCACTGATGATTATCTAATTGGCCTACAGTTTCACTCTGTGGAAAGCTCCATTATGCTTCTTCTCTGCACCAGTGTTTAATTAAAGTCGCTTTTCACACTCATGAAATCCTATCACAAAACCCCTTTTCACCATTCCAACATGCAGTTCTCTCACGCATAATTGTATTATGGACTTCATTACATTGTCCTCTTAATTCACAGTCTGCAGCTTCCAAATGATAAAACAAAGACTTGAGGGTATCTGGGATTTGGTGGTTTCCTGTCTGGTTCGGAGACACCGTGCAGCCAGTGATAATTCCCTCGACGGGCTGACACCATCACCTCGGAAAGCGAAAGAAAACAAAACCAAGTCAACAACGCAAATTCAGAGGATCAAGGCATGCCTTCACACTGACCGGCTTGTCAAATCACGCTGGCTTGCTTTTGAGCACGAATATGAAGTAAGAAATGAAATGAACATTCATTTCCATCCGGGTTTATTAAATGTCCTTTTAAATGACCATGTAAGTTCTCAAAGGCCTCCATCCTGCCTCTACAGTTCATTAACACACTGACCCAAAAATGTTCCTGTCACCTATTTATTTATTTATTTAGATGTTACTTCATTTATTGTTTTATTATTTTCAATTCATTTATTTATTTATTGTTCAGGGCAGTGTATATTTAAAACACTGAATTGCTTGGGACATTACAAATGTTTTTAAAGTAATCCAGGTATACACAAACACGAGTGGGATTTTGAATCGTCTGTGAAAGAGAAAGAATGGAGGCACGTGATTATTGATTTGGAAATTTGGAACTTCATTCTTATTCATTTTGAGCTTTTGGCCCTTTTTCGCTGTTTTTCCATGGCTATTCTCCAACGATGTGTAATTGTATTACATTTCGTGGGATATGTTGGATGCACATGTGGACGGGCTTTAGAAGCCTTACCTTTATCGGTGTTTGAGTGACGGACGGATGGTTTCTGTTTCATCCTAATGGATGGAAAACGTGATGTATAATAAGAGGCGGATAATAACATGTTTATTGTAGCGGCTGTATCACAGCTCATGCATGTACAGAGTTACTCCGCAGCTATTTTGAATGTTTGCAAAGAAACAAAATAATAGGGACTCTTTGCCAATTATCACATCCCGCTCGCTCAGCCCTCAAGCGAGTGGCTGATAGTGTAACTGCCGGTGTGTGTCTGCGTCATCAACACCGTCTACACCGTCCACGGAAAAGACACATCTGGCACCTCCACGTTCTCCGCTCAGCTAAATTACATTACTTCTAGCCTGGTGCTTCTAACAAGGTGCTCTGTGGGTCTCACTTGCTGGGAAAATGGGAAGAGAACATGGCAAAAGACAAAGAAGTGGAGTATCTAATACGGTGTTAACAATTGCTCAGTGAGTTCTTCTGCTTCCCATTACACACACTTTACACCTTTTAACCTTGTTAGTGGGCCACGGCAGCACGCCGCCCCACACTGCTTGTTCCGTAATTAAAGGGTGGCTCAGGTGCTAGATTCATGGAGATTTACCGGCCTGTGATTAAAATTGAAATTTAATTCTGGTAATCTGGCAGAGGTGAGGGAAGAGAAATATTGAATGTGAAAGAGGAGGGAAAGAGGGTTTGGGTGTGGGTGGCTAGCCACATATCAGTGGGAGATACTTCACACAGGCTGTTCAAACATGGACTTAAAACAGGCTTATCTCCCGAAAGGTTAATGAGTAGCGGCTGGCTGCGCCTGTTACAAATGCACAACAGAGGTCTCATCTTCCCCTCCACAGCAGCACGTCAGTCAGACACACACACACACACACACACACACACACGACCATACAGGCTGGATAAGCTTCAGGCATCACATGATAGAATTCTCATTTCCAATAACATCCTCAGACGACTTAATTACTTTTTCTTCTGATGCAACTCACAAGAATAAGCGGACTCTAGATGGAATCTCACTTTTCTCCATCGTTTTTTTTTTTTTCTTTTTTTTCTTTTTTTTTTTTTTTTTTTTTTTTTTTACCCCCCCCTTTTTTTTTTATTTTTGTTTTGGGAAAAAAAAGGGGCGGGCCCCGCCTTGAAAG